>VZTH01008952.1:173234-392911 GCA_013397815.1 Aleadryas rufinucha | reverse complement strand
GAGGCCTCCACATTTGGAAGCCCAGCTGAGAGAGGCCAAGTGCTGTGCAGCATAAATGAGCTCTGAATGGATATTCTTTCCTTCCTGGGATTCTCCTTTCGTAGTAACTGTGATTGAGGACCTGCAGTGGACAAGTTCAGGGAAGCTTCAAACAGCCCCTGGCTCATAAATCCTTTCCATGGACCAAGCCCTATCCCAAAGCTTTATGAAATCAAAAGAAGGACCTAAGCCTTGCAGCGATATTCAGAGTCTTTCAATCAGACTGGAGAATCACAGAAAAGTTTGGGTTGGAAGGGGCCTGAAAAGGTCATCCAGTCCAATCCCCCCAACATGAGGAGTGACACCATTGATTGGCACTTCTCACCACCAATGCCCTGTATTAAAAGAATATCCTAATCTTTGAATTATGCAGGGAAATTGATTAATAGTTATCGTAGCCAGTAAGCCTCTAACAGTCTGAAATACACATAAAGGTCAGAGCTACTGTAGTTGGTTTATTTGTATCTATCTGTAATTACAACTCAGTTGTACACTGAAATATAGCAAACTCCTGTCTCTACATAATGTCAAGATGTTTGAAAAAATGGGGTTCTGCAGTTTTGTTGGTAGCAGATGGTCAAAACCAGACAGTCCTGTAACTGAGTGGCCTTGACAGCTGGTTTGCTCTGCATTGCTCATGGTCTTTCCCAGGCTGTGGTGCCCAAATCCTGGTTTGACACCAGGACCACATGTTTGCAGGGGGGTTTAAGAAGATGCTGAGCTCTGTTAGAATGAGAAATTGCCAGCCCACAGTCCCTCAAGCGGCATTTGCTGTGATGATCCTAAGTGAGGGTGACATCAGGAGCATGATTTTCCAGCCCCTTTTGAATGGAAGCACAGCTGTGTAGTTTAGGATGAGGGCCTTCCCTGGGAGCAGAATGATTTTTGACTTCTTCACATTTGGATTGCTTAGGAGGCTGAGCATCAGCCTAGTGTTGTTCCTAGATTATCAATTGGAGTAAGGCAACTGCCCTAATTAATGGTTAATCATTACCTCAGATGGATTAATTTGATGATCATTCTCTCTAGCAGCAAAAATCCTTAAAGATATTTCCATGACAGCTCTTCACTTCTTCCCTAGAGTAGGAACTCCAGAGTAAACTACTGTACAAGTATTTCTATGGTTCTAATTACAACTTATTTCTGTGCCATAACAAAAGAAATCTGAGAGAAGGAACTGTTTCTTGGAAAACAACATCTCCTCAGTCTAGCTTGCTGCATACTGCTGAGTGCAATACCAAGCCCCTGATGATTTTCAAAAGTTTGCTTTAAAATCATCATATTGTTCTCAGTATCTGGCCCTGAGTCTCCTACCCTGAGCTATCATCCTTTTCTGAACTGAGAATAAAAAGGTGCAACACTACACTGATAGAGAGCCATGAAAGTAGGATGATTTGAAATGAGTATTTTTGCAGGTCCAAAGTTTCAGAGAGTTATTTAACCTTTAAAATGAATTGTAGAAAAATCACTGTCTTTGCATAATTTCCAGTGAATAAATTGGGTAATAAAATCCTTCCCTCTTCAACCTCCTCTACCCCAATTTTGAAAATCATGTCATAGGATATGGATCAGAAATGAACAATTTTCACTGCTTGGAAAAACATTAGTCATGGAAATATCTCATAAAATAAGCTGTGCTCAGCTTGGCAAAGAGTCTATATATGCTTTTTCCAAGAAAAAAGATTTTACTTTTCTATTTCAGGATTACTTAACTGTTCTAAAATCCCACACTTTAATGTGCTTACACTGAAAGTCTTTGCATTCAACAGGCTCAATGTTTCATCATCTATGCTTATAGAGACCTAGATCCCAGCTATTTTTCTAAACCCATCAGCCAGTGGATGAGATGGTAAAAGTACACTACAAAATAACTTCTGCTGTAGCGTAGAGAACTCACTGGTTTTCATCTTTGGATCAAATTCTGCAAGTTTCCTTTCAGTAGGCAAAACATTTTAAATTCCAGAATTTTTCTGTAAGGCCAAGCAGAGAAATTCTATGGTGTTACATTACATTACAGGTAACATTACATCTTGAAGAGGGATTTTTCACTGCGGCAAAGTCTTGCTCATTACAGCTTTTGAAACTTTCAGTCAGCATTCCCATTCTCACATGACTTGCTAAATCTCAAGGATTCAGTTTTGCCATCTAGTGGCTTTGAGCAGAATTAAAAGAAATCTGCTAAGGACAAATTTGAAAATTATTGTTTGTGATAAAAGATGGCAGTTTTGATTTATGGTTATATTTTAAAAAATTATTTCTACCTGGGAAAGAGGACTATTCCCGCCACATAACCATTAACCAAACACTGAAAGAAAACAGAGGATTAACGTGTGGCCACTGAGACTCCTGTGAAAAGAACAGCTGAGGTTATTGCATTGGAGTGTGGGATGGAGCTGCACTGACTGAGAGAGGAGGTTATTTGGAGGACTCCTCATATCCAGTGTGTCTTTTCTTAGAGCAGTCCAGGTAATCCATTAAGACAATCCAAGCAGAACTCTCCTCTGCCGCCCACCTCCCTTCTATTTTTGGGGGGTGGATATGGAATAATATGTAACAAGTTATTTTCAAAAGTAATATAATGAACAGACACTTAGGCTTAACAGAGAGGCTCTTTTTACATACAAACAGATGACATAAAAAAAAATTAATAGAACTTGACAAGTTCCATTCAAATTTTTAACACACAGTGTATAGTGTTCATTACGAACTATAACTCAGGATCAAAATATTTCATTTTATAGATGTATAATATAACATTGATTTAAAAAAATACAAATAAAGCACCAACAAAATGCACTAGCAGTGAAGTATTCCAACACCAACAGCTAGGAGGCATCTCTGAACTGGATATAATCAACTTAAATCTCTCAATTTTCTCTTAAATAAACTATTCTGGAAACTCCTTTAACATTCAGAATCACAGAATGGTTTGGGTTGGGACTTTAAAGATCATCTAGTTCCAACATCCACCACTTCCATGGGCAGGGCACTTCCCACTTGACCAGGTTGCTCAGAGTCCCATCCACCCTGGCCTTGAACAATTCCGGGGTGGGGCATCCACAGCTTCCCTGGGCAATCTGTGCCAGTGCCTCACGACCCTCACAGCAAAAATTACTTTCAAATATCTAATCTAAACCTACCCTCTTTCAGTTTAAATTTGTTCCCTCTTGTCCTATTACTACATACCCTTGTAAAAAGTCCCTATCCCTTTTTTATAAAACAAAACCAGACCAAATTTGCATTTTAAAGAACTTTTCTTACACATTGTAGTTATACTTCATAGAAAAAACATGGTCCACTCTGGTTCACATCCTTTCAAAAACATAAAAAAACCTCCCCCAATTTTACAAAATACAATTACATGATCTCCTGATCTTAAATTTTTGAATCTGATGTAACTAAAAACCATAATAATTGATATTAAATTTCAAGATAAAGAGATGTCAGTATGAAAGATCTGGTCTGTCACTGAGCACTTTGAATTCTTCTTCCCAGTTTTATGCCTTTTATTTCAGAAGCAATAGCAAATACTGAATTTATGGCAGAAATATCAGATCCAAAAACTGAATTTCTATTGCTATTAAAAATACAAAAAGAAAACAGAAATATAAAAACTGATTCATGGATAGAAAGTTAGTGATTAAGAAACAAGGAACAGAAGCCTGCCCACTTTTAGTAACAGCAAAGATGGAAACTGACTTAAAACAAAAACTTTTTACAATCCTTTTATTGACCTTTGAAATAAAGGTTTTGAAAAATATGCTGTGAACTTCTTTAATTGTTTACTAATTAATATTTTGAAAAACCAGATGAGGCATTCCAGGCTTTTTAAGGTGCTGACAATTTATTTCACAAATGCATAAAAGTAGCACAACTTGTATGAAAAATGTAACAACACAATCAACTACAAAACAGTAGAGTATCACACACAGTCTGCAAGATTCTTTTTTTCTTCAAATTGTTTGTCTACTGCAAGTGAAAGGGCCCGAAGAAAAGTTGTCATTGTAACACTGGGGGACTGAAAATAAGAGAACATTTTGTTAGACACACTACAGCAATAGGCGGACATAATATTTTAAAGACAAATCACAGTATTTATAAGAGAAATATTTGAATTTTGTGTTAGAATATATTCAAAATGCTATAAACCAAACTGCAAGTTTATTTTAAATCAGCTAGCACAGCAAAGTCAAAGTCAACCTGGGCAAAGTCTTCAGTCACAATAATTGTATATTTGCTTAAAAAAGGTTTTTAACAAATTATTATTTATGAATTGGCAGAGGTTTGGGTTTTTTTTTTCAGCAAGAAATTGTAAGAGCACCAATACCAATGTTCATTAATTTAATTAAAAGTAGAATGCTCTTGGGCAGGTTAATCCCACCTGTCTTCTTCAATCCCATTCTAAATTATGGGCAGCACGTAATTGTTTCAGTCTACAAAGCTGCAGAAACAAGATGCAATTTAGATTAAAAGGGAGGTTTGGACCAGTCTTTCACTTCAGGCAGTGTTCAAATGTCTTCCTGCCGGTCTCAAACCCAGCCCAAAATATAATGAACAGAATAAACTCACTTGAATAGAATAAACTTACTTGAATATAAAGTGCATGTGCTAGGAAAGGAAGCTTTCTCAGGACCCGGCCACCAAGACCTTCACTTTTTCTACAGTAAAACAGAGACAAGTGCAGCTTAAATGCTAAATATCCACTCTTAAAAGAAGGTCTTTCCTTTTACTGTTTCCCCATTAAGTTGCTCTAAAAAAACCTCAGATGACAATTCAACAAGCCACTTGCACCTCTTTTTGCAGGAGCAGGGAGTGAACAGACAAATTCTGCTCATGGGAGGCTACACAGCATAGTACAGAAAAGGCAGCAAGGTACAGAAAAAGCACAGGTCCAGCTGCCTGCCAAGGCTTACATCAGGCCCTTCACATCGTTGTGCCAATCTCATGAATTTGGGGGGATGTCTACACCAAAACAGCACGGTACAGACACAACCACTTTGGGAAGGACTGGGAAAAAAAACTGGTTTGAAGGCTGGACCTTATGGGTACTGCCTGTCTCGTTCTACCCACCATTTACACACAGTTTCCTTTACTTCACCCACTTGGTATATGTTTACATCTTCTCCAAGGACCACTCTGTGTACATAAAATGCAAACCTCTGTGCCTGGAAAAACTTACTTGCTTTTACTTCACTCCTCACTGGTTAAGACTGCATACTTCAGGAACAGAAAAGAAACACACTTTCCTAACTTAATGCATATTATTTTTTTCCATAGGGATCAGCACTTTGGAAAAAAACATTGCTTGATATTGTGAATAAAATTTTTATTGTTTCAAGAAGTGTTATGCTGCAGTGAAAGACCATTTGCTCTACCAGCACACTCAGCAAACCACAACACTGTCAATTTACAGGCATTTCAAAACACTTTCTTAGCAGGACCTAAGGCTCATGCTATTTCTGCTAAAGTGCATTACAATTCTCAACATCCACTGAAACCTAAGGCTAATCTAGCCAGCAACTTGTCAAGAGGAGTTCAAATGGCAGAGCACAAACCAGAAGCAGTACTAGGCCAAGCCAGATCTGAGACTAAGAAATGTTAGCAAACTGTGATTGCTTCCACTTTTTGTCCCTTGAAGGTTTTTGCACTATCCCAAACAGAAAAAAAATTGAGTTGTTTCGGATCTCCAGTTGTTAGTTGTTGGTTACTTTTATACATCATTCCACAACTCAATATATATGAAAAAAGCAGAATTTCATAATCTTACCTTGAGATTTCTTTCAGTACAAGGCTTAACTTTGACACATTATTTTCTACAAAGCCGATCATCTCGAGCTCTCTGAGTGTCAGAAGCTGCTGTCGAGGATATATTATTTGACACTAGAAACAAGAGTTACACACTGTTGTATGAAAAATAAATGCATTCAAAATTAAATTCTACAGTAAGAGTGGAAACACAGAAAAGGAATGAAATGTATGTATTTTTGTTACTTAGGAAGTATGATTAAAATGTCAAATTTACTAAAATACAACATTTTACAGTTTTGCTTTCAAGTATTACCTTCATCAGTTCTTCTAGGCAAGAAAGATATATTCTAAATATTGCTGCAGTTGATGGAGGTCCAATGTATTGTTTTATGTCAGCCCTGTCTACAAAGGCCATGTCAATTTTCTCCGTAATATTTGAAGTAGTCAGGATAATTACATTAGGATACCTTCAAGACAAAACCAGATTTTTAGGTCACACATAAAAGATTTATCTCCTTTTGTGACTGGCAAGTTGAGACCATCCTTCTTATGATTCAAATAATTTTATGCAATAAGCTGTCACAACACTCTTGTCAATCAGGAATTACATTAAATGAACTGAAGCTCTTGGCCAGTTACCACCAGACTATTTCAATGCATAGTCTCTTTCCTTAAGCTGTTTCTCAAGAGTCCATAGTTCCTCCAATCCTATTTCACAGGTGATATACCTTAACTATGTAGAACCTACTGGCATAGCTTCTGACATACACAAAAAAAGATTATGAAAAGAAGAATTGTAAATTTGAACCTTTAATCAACATGTTTTCCATTCCAATTTTGATGTCTGCTCTCCAAGAAGACATCATGATGACCTGTCCTTTTTCTCTCCCTATCTTTAAGGGAAGCATACTGTCCATAGATTTGATTGTCTACCCAGGTATATGTGAAACATTCTGCTGGATCACTCCCATTTCTTTTCAAAACTAGCATCATTAACAAAGAATAGTTCACTAACCAATCTGGTTTAGTATTCCAAATAGGAATTGAAATTTAGCAGGAATAGGGATACTGAAATTGTCAATTACCTTTTGCTGTTGCAATAATATGCAAACAATACCTTTTAATCTGGTCTATTTGTGTCAGTACAGCATTCACCACACGAATAGCATCTGAAGGCTCTGTGCCTGCCTTGAAGGCACTGCGGGCTGCTGTGAGGCTTTCCACCTACAAAAAACCAAACCAATCAACCAAAACAACAACAACAAAATCATCAAACACCAAAAAACCCCGAAAGACCACACTTTTGGAGTCCCGGCAGCAAACAGGTAACCCATGCAATACACCTTCAGATCCCTGTACCTGCTATCTAAAACTTTATCTTCAAAATCTTTTGTTAAGTAGGAATTTCCAGGGAGAAAGAAAGGCATGTCAAGGAAGCAAAGTGTAGTGAGAGAAATTCCTGTTTAGACAGCAAAATGGAGGCTGGTTTTCATTTTAAATTTTGGAGGTGGAGGGAATGGGACACACCACCAGAATAATGAACAGGTTGAATTTAGAGTGAGCTTCCCCACAGGAAGCCCAACATGATGAAGTTAATAAGGTACGTACATACTGAGTTGCCTACGTATGCAAGTTTGAAGAAAATCTAACGGCAATGAACTGAACCATACTCATATTTTTCAGAGCTTTATGACAAATGGAAGAGTGCAAATAATATAAATCCGGGCTACTTCGAAGTTTTAAACAATATTCCACTTGTAAACATACAGCAGCAACGGAAATTCCACCAAGAAAGGTTTCAAGTAATTTTCAGCTGGAATTTGCCTGCTAACTCATACTTTGTTCCTTCCAAGCCTCTCAAATCTGCAGCAATCAAGACTAAAATTCACTCATCTGCACAGTTATGGAGCTTACAAAATAGCATAAATGTGCTTCTATCATTCTTCACAAATGAGCACTATTGCAGCTCCTTCCTATCAATTTCCTTTCTTCTAAATTTTATGTACAACAATGCTATTGGAATCATACCTCATCAATCAGTACAAATACCAGTGCATCTCTGTCATCAACCAACTCTTGGATCTTCTGGAACATCTTGGTTACAAGCTTGCCACTCTAGAAAGACACCATATGCATATGTTTAACTATTTCCTTATCACACCACTTTTTAAGGCTTATAATATTTAAAGGTATAAATACCTGGATTTTAAAACAACTTTCTAATATAGCTTCTCTTTAAGCATTCTCAAACACATTAATTATTCTGAGCAATCTCTGGTGCACATGCTTAGGAAAAAAGCCCAACAGAATAATTACAGTGTAATTTCTAAAACATTAAGTTTATTTTATTAGCTACATCAATACATACCTCAGAAAACCATTTAGAGAAAAGGCTATGGCTGTTTATCTCAATTAACTGTCCATACCTATACCTAAAGTATGAAGAGAAAAAGAAGTATCAACTCAATTGTAAATAAAAATCAGTGATATCCTTGACTTCTGTAAGTCTCATTCCTGACATTCTGACCCTGGAATTCTGTGAATTAGTACTTTAAATTACTTACCTTTCAAAACATAATACATGTTTTATCAGTGTTATTTTTGTTGCTGGAAATCTTAATGTTGCTGAAAATATCACTAGAATTCTGTATATTAAATTGCTATTAGAATTTCTTCATTTGAACAGGGTAAGTAACAGTTACCATGATAATTGCCTCATTCTTCTCTTTGTGCAAGATTTTCTTCAATATAGCAAGAAGTGACAAAGCATCTCAACCATACATTATACAACCCATGATCTTCACCCATTCAGCTTGGGCTAGTGTCAGATCATGCCAATAATTACACATTATTTATGCTACACCTTGTATTTTATATAACTTTTTTTAAAATATAAATTTGTTACGTTGCTATGAACTTTTAGGCTACTTCTTATTACCTGATATACAAACTGATCTCTGTAGATTGTGGCATTCCAACAATCCAAGTACAAAAGAAATTAGTTAAAAAATTGCTACCTATTAAAACCAGGCTCTATCAAACATGAAGATACAAAACCCAAAATACTCTTTGATCCTTTGTCCTTTAATATTCATTGATGTACAATGTGACCAAAAATTTCTGTACTTCCACTGGAATTTCTTTTACACACCTGGGCACAAATAATTACACATTTTAAAAGGTATTGAAGTATCCTAATCAGTCTAGTAGATCAATTTTATTGCTAGCCTGGTGCTCTACAAAAACGAAGACACATTAGCACTAGGTACAAGTTACTTGAAATCAAATACGAAATATACTTGGGCTAGTGAAAAAGAACAACTAAGTAAAGTAAGCTAAAGTGAAAATTTCCAAAAAAATTATCACCTGTATGACAGTCGAATTGTCAGTTTCTGAGCCAATGCTTTACAGAGAGAAGTTTTCCCAGTTCCAGGAGGGCCTGGTTTGAAATCAGATCCATACATTACAGAGTCTGCGTGAGACTGTTATTGACATCTAACAGCTTTTTAACTACTCTATTTCATTACAGCACTAATTGTAGAGTAAAAACACAGCAGACAATGATTGTGTACACCAGAGTATTTTTAGAAAATTGCTTAACTGACTGCCATCTCAGAGCTGATGTTTGATTTTATACACTTTTCAATTATTAGTGTAGTTAGTGTAACAGTTTGTATGCAGACACCATAAAGTTAAAAGACTGAACAGCCAGAGAAGCAAAGTGTACCATCCTAGCAAGGCTAATGCCTATCAGCACTCTCTATAATCAGTGCTATGCTTAAACTTGTATCTTCCTGAAACATACTCTTCTAAAACGAAACATATCATGATCAGTTTGAGCAGCTGTCCACTTTCCCAGAAATTTCTTCCTTGGGGCAACCCAGATCATCTTGGGAACTATACTCTGGGACAAACCTTTTGTATCTGACTTAGTACCCCATGGAAGAACCACAAAGACTTTCACCAAACAGTGAAGTACAAGCACAGTTAATAGAGCATGAGTCTGAAATAAAGTCTTTCAAACAAAAACATCCTGAAGCTTCTAAATTGACAGTTGTAACTTAAGTACAACCAACAAATATTTCCACTATGACCTTTTATTTTTGAATACCAGTCTCGACAACAAAATCAATGCAAGACACATTTTGCAACAAAATGGATTCAGCCGATGCTAATCTAGTCTGTGGTATAACCTCCACAGTAAGCTAGGACTGACTGAAAATTTCAGCTTCACTGAAATAACAGTAACTAAACTAGCAAGAGCTGGCAACAGAACACAGTGTCAATAACACAACCCATAGATTGATTTCCCAGTTTCCTCAAAGTTTTTATAAAGCTCTAACTAACAAAATATTTAGTACTGCGATAGAAGTTTAACTAAGATACGCCTCCTAGTATCTTCAGTATCTGCACTATTTTTGGTCTTTATGTAAAAATGCAACAATATCACTTAAAAATTAAATTAAGAAATCCACAGTTGTCACCCCACTGTAAACTTTAGAATTTAAATTCATGCAAAACATAGTACATGTGAACATTGATTTGACTCTGACATTACATTTCATCTAAATTTGTACTATTGAGGGAATACTTTTCTGCTGCTTTCGTATCACCTCATTTCACTAGACAGGACTGCAACACAAGTCTTTCCAGAAGGAAAGTATAAACAGATGGCCAATGAATCTACTTGGTTTAAAACAGATCATTTTTACCATGCAGCAAAACAACTCTGTTCCATGATATCAGGTTACTGTCAACATTTCTGTCAGAAAATAATAACGTCGTCGTCACGTAATCGAGTAACTAATTGAAGAAGACAAAAAGAAAGACACAAATTAGGGATGTAACAGCAAATATAACTACAAACAGAATCAATCTCTAATGATGTCTATTTTGTACTCATAACAACAACAAAAAAAGAGCTCATGTGTTTTAGTCATAGGCAAATTTATTGCTGCAAAGGAGGGGAATTAATTTCTGTCCTGCCCTGAAGAATAAGAATAGTACTCAGCACAAATGGGGCTCTGGAACTTTTAAATGAATAAATTAAATGCTTTAAGGAAAGAAAATTAATTTCATTTTCCATTGTCCCACATACTGTGTATCTATAAAACACAAGCCCAAGCACAGAGAGTTGAAGACTCAAACTCTGGGTCCTGTTTAGATGTTGTACAGCTATACATTTGTTCAGTTTGTTGTACTCAGTCCACCAAACAAATAATTTCCTGTCACATTTTATTTCCTTTTTACTGAAGCATTTGTATCAGCTGTTGCAAGGAATTTGTAGATTATTCATCCTTCCAAATAAGGGAAGTTGCATGTATTTCCTGGAATGCTTGCTTCTAAAAATACTGCAGCTTCGTTTTAGATTTATCTAGAGTTAGGAAGTAGAGAACTCCCTCAACAAAATTAATATGAACTTCAGGTGTGACTCTGTAGTGACTTTTACCTATAATAACACGATACCACATTATCTTCTGTTGCTCTTACCCGTAACCAGCTTTTGATCCCTACGTGTTAACGGGACAATACAATGGTGCTCCTGCAATATCTCATGCTAGAGATGGAGTAATCACACAACAGCAAAAACAACTGAACTTAATCCACATATTTTTCAAAGTTCTATCAACACTGTACTATTTTGAAAATTCACAGCAACCATTTCAGAGCCTGTAGAACCCAATCATGCTCAGACATTTCCATGGTTTAAAAAATGAGATTTATCACAATTTTCAGAAGCAGTTCTAGTTTTAGTCATTAAAACCAACCACTTCTTTCTACCCATATACGCTTACACTCAATAGTGATCAGCTTGCTGTTATTTACTACACCATCAAGTCTAACTAAATAGTCTTGTCATTTCACAGATGACTTGGAAAGCTGTTCCATAAATTTGACAAATGTGGATGTATTAATTGATATTTATCTTATAAATTAAGAACTACAATCACTGGAATGTTTTGCTTTCCTATATTTGGTTATAAAGGCTTAAGTGAGAATACTGTATGTATGGTATTACAAATAAGCTAATGAATTAATTATTTGTGTCCAAGAACTTCACTTAGAAGCTGAATTGAACTATTTGTGGGTTTTATTTGCATCACAATTACTAAATTTCAGGTTACAGTGTTACTGTCCTACAAGCTCTGGCAGTTACCATCACAACCTCTGATGAATGCACAGGATCTTTCAGCTGGAAAATGATCCCATGGAACTGTTCTGTTTCTTTGCAATATCTTACCAGCATTCAAGTGACAGGGCACTCAGCGCTGGTCAAATCATTGAATATGTATTTGCACGAACAGTAACAGTGCTGCCCGACACTACTGCCAAGCCCATTAACTGTTTAGCTGCTGCCAGAAACAAAGTTAAACTCCCATTCCCTTCTGCCCAGCCTGCACCCATATCTCCACAGGATGCAGCAAACTTCAAACAGGCTTCATTTCAGCTTTTACTTCTTCTCAAGCAACCTTAATTGTTATTCATTTCCAACTTACGTTTGATTTTACTTCAGTGTCATAGATAAGACTTTCCCAAAGGCCGTGGAATTCAGCTGCAAAAGCAATATATTATATACCTGCTTAGGACCAATCAGTCTTGGAAACTTGTAACTCATCATTGCAGCATAAAACAGTTCTCAAATTATCCTAAACTAAAATGAAGAATTAAGAACAGATATATGAAAGCAAGTAAAGCATCTGTGGGAAAAAAAACCAGTTATTTTTCTCAAAATGCAAACACCACTTTATAACAGACAAATCCAGCAGTTTCCCAGCTTCTAGTTCCTCAAATAATTGTGATGAGAAATTAACGTTAATTTCTTAACATGAAATGAAAAATACCGTTCCTTCCATCCTCAGTAGAGGATGGACTTACATTTCACCAAGAGAGCAATGAAAAGTTGCAGTAGGAGGAGGATTCTAAGACAAATTTATCATCCAACTTTGCTTTTTTTTTTTAAACATCAAGATGCAGAAGACAAAACAAAGCATGTAGCAGAATAATGCATAAAAAACTAAAGTTGTCATCTGTATCAATCATTCCTAGCTGTTGGCTTCTAACTTTCAGCAAAGAAAAGCAAAAAAGACTGAACAACTATAAACCATAAAATTGTGGCAATAATGTCAATGTATCAGATTTAATTCTTCCTGAAAACAAATGTAATGGGTAACTAGGCATTTCACAACACAGAAAGAGCAGGAAATATTTAAGAATTACTGTCTCTCTGAGCTTAAGCTCACACCTGTGCTTCTTATTCCTGGCAGAGAATCCAACTTCCCCAAGCACAAGACAGTAACAGGCAGGTCTTGCTCTGTCACAGAGGAAAGCCTTATTTTTCCTCTCCAGAAGGCAAGGACTAAATCTCTTTACTTTGTTTGTCTGTTTCATATATAAGAGCAGTACTGTCTTGGGGGCTGGAAGCCAGCAGTGGGCTCTGGAAAATGAATATCTAAAGTGATGAGTGTCTTGTGGGTCTTCAAGTTAAATAAAACTTGGAATGCAACCACCAGGATTAAAAACTTGCATGCTTCTGATTATGACTATATGTTTTAGACCACAAGACCAGTTATTTCCACACAGAAATAAATGATGTGTTTTGGAATCACCTGCAGCAGTTCAGTCAAAACTACAAATAAAAAAGTCCAAATATATTTGTTCTATAGATAAACAACAAATACGAATAATACCTTTAACAGGTAACTATAAACACTTTTAGCCGTTGCAATTTTCTTTCATTGCTCTAGAGCTTCCAGAAATGTCACACAGGTACCTGCTGGTAGCACCCAGTGGTGAGCTGCAGTGATATCCTCATTCTCTTCTTCCAGGTTTTCAGAGGTTGGTCCTTCTTCATTCAGATGAAAAATATGAAGAGAAAGACTGCTTTTGCTCAGGTCAATAGGCTAGAATAAACATAAAAAGACTTGTAATATGTCATATTTCTCATTAAAGCTAGTTGAACAAAAGAAAATTACAGTTCTCAGCTGGCATTTCTCTCTGACTCCTACTACCTCTGTTTCAGACCTTACTAAGTGGTATAAAAAAAATTTAGCCACCTTTTCCTAGTTATACTCGTCAGCCTAAGAAGAGATACTACATCATCCTATTCCTTGTCTTGCTTATGCCCTTGGGATACCACCAGTCTACCTACAACTAGTTCAGGGGCACATGAACAGAGCTGCACATTCTTGACTGGGAATACCTGTCTGTCCTTCAGTTTCAGCTCCGTATCCACAATCGACACAGACTGCACGTTGTTGTTAAGGAAAGCGTCGTCGAACTCTGTCCACTTGTAATCACCAAATACGATGTTGTGTCTGTTCAACAGCTTTAAGACACTCATCCTAATATCTTCTTTCTTGGCCGCACTAACAAGAAAAAAACACCATTACTTTGTGGCATTGACGTTTATAAGGAAATTTGAATTAGTGTTGGAATGCATTATTTCATACATGAGGTCTTCATGGAAAACAGCTTCCATCTCACACACACCAAAAAACCCAACCAACCAAACAAAAAAAACCCCAACCGTAAAAAAACAACCAACACAAAAAAACTCCCAAACCCACTCAATCCTCCTCCAACATTCTGAAGGAAAAATGAACCTGTCAGATTCAGTCTGTTTGCAAAAGCAACAAGCTTGACAGTAGTTTTTAATTTGTGCATTAAAAGGCATAATCCAAATAATACTATTTGCTCTGTCTGAGGTCATATCAGGGCATGTCGAATGAGACAGCTAGAAGACTTCAAGAATGAAAAGCAGTTATGCAATCTGTGTTTCAGTAGGAAAATCAGAAAAATTCAGAGCCAAGCTACAGACTGAATTTGGTAAGCTTAGCTTGGAAGCTGCATTATACTTTCAGGACAGCTGAAACATCAGGATGGGGATGTAATACAAGGAGAATTCCAGAAGAGACAAAAACTACAGGAAAAGGAATACCATTTGAAAATTTAACTTAATTTTGCAATTCCAATCATCTATAACCAGTGCAAATTCTCAGTTCTCTGTTAAGGCTGGCAAAAATAGCACAGAGGATATTTCACACCTTGATTTTCCTAACACCTTGGACATGCTCTCCCATATCATACAGATAACCAAACTGGTAAGATAAGAACTGGATAAATGGACAAGGTGGGTTGGACTGTCCAGCTCAGAGGGCTGTGATTAGTAAAAAGATTAAGCAGAGCTGTCAGTAATTCTGGTGGCAAAAGGCAGCATGGTGCTGTTAGCACTGGGACCAGCACCGTTTTTGCATCCTTGTTTAAACCCTTGACAATGGGATGGAAAGTAACTGCATCAAGTTTATGGATAGCACCAAAGCAGGTGAGAGCTGTCAGTACTCTGGAGGGCAGGGCTGCTTTTCAGAGTGACCTCTGCAAGTTGGCAATATGGTTTGACCGGAAAATTTTGATGTTCAGCAAAGGTAAATATGAAATCTTAGCTCTCCATCCACTGTCCAGATAACAGAACAGATCAGAGTCCAAGTGGATGAAATGCAGTTTTGCAGAAAAGGGCCCAGGGCAATGGTGGACAAGCTAGCAATAAGTCAGCAGTGTGGGCAACCTTATTTTAGGCTGAGCTACCACGAGTGCAGATGTTAGGGAAAACAACTGTTTCCATTTGCTGGCTTCATAAGACCACATCTGGAGTACTATGCGCAGTTGAGAGCTCCGACATAAAAGAGACAAGGATAAACTGGGGCAAACCCAGAACGTGGCCACCAACTTCATTATGAGACTGGATAACATAACACACGAGGTGAAACTGAGAGAAGTGTATTTGCTCAATCTTAGGAAGACACAGGTGTGGAAACTCCTGGGAGAGCACAGAGAAGGCGGAGCTGGGTGCTGCGGGCTCTTGTAGGCAGAACGCGGCTAAGAGGAAACAGACACAAGTCGTAGCAAGTAACGCTCTGATCAGAGACCTGCTCGACTTCTGGTGAACTTCCACATGGATCTGAACGCTGTCACACACGTTTGGGAGCGCTTGCTTCAAATCTCCAGCGGCGTCATCCATCTTTCTCGCTCCTAGGGGAAAAGCGATACCGAAGAGAAGCGACTTCCAGCGACTGCTACACGCTCACGGCACGGACAGCCCTTTCCCGGTGCCCCGTCCACGTACACACCGCCCACCGCAAGGACCGGTACGTGACCGGGACCAGGACGGGGATCGGCACTTCCCTCCCTCAGGAGATGGCGACGACAGCCTCGGGACACGCCGCGAGCGCAGTCGCGCGTACGGGCGGGCGGGCTGCTCCCGCCTCAGCGTCGGCCACGGGGAATCCCCTCACGGGAGGCACGGCCTCGGGAACGACGCGCGGGAGCGGCGAGAAGAGCGCGGCGAGCCTGAGGCACAGGGCACCCACTGCGGCTGCCGCTGTTTGTAAAAGGCGCGCTGGGCGACGCAGGGCCGGCCCCTCACCCGGATCTTCCTCCGCGGCGGGCGGGAGGGGCCGCTCGCCCCAGCGCTTCCGGCGGGGCCGGCTGCGGCTCCGCCATGGGGAAGAAGCACAAAAAACACAAAGCCGAGAAGGCAGAGTGGCGCTCGACCTCCGCCACCGCCTACAGCGGTAAGGGTTGGGAGGGCCTCTTTGTACCCGGGACGCGTCCTTCCCTTCCGCCGGCGCGGCTCTCGGCGGGGCCCGGCGTCCCTGCGCTGGCTGGGGGGGCCTAGGCAGAGACCCTGCCCCAAGTGCCGGAGCTGCCGGCGGCGGGGGCGGCCCGAGGAACGCGGGGCGGGCGGTGGGGTGTGAGCCCGAGCGTCTCCGTGCTTCCCACGGCTGCTCCTGAGGGGATCCGCTCGCTGCGGTGTTTGAGTGATGCTTAATTTCACCTTGGTCTGCAAGGATCTTGCGACGTTTTCAGGGGAGGCCGAAGAGTCGGTTTCTTACGTCTTGCAGGCTTGTGGAACATCACGACGTAAGACGTGCTGAAGGACTGTTTGTTAGCTTGGATTTGTTAGTCCTAGGTATTGTTCTTTCCAAATGAATTGTGTATATTTTTGACTTGCAGCGAATTCTTGTAAACAATAGTTCTGGAAGAAGCTTTGGAGCTGGGATTGTTTAGCCTGGAGAAAAGGAGGCTCAGGGAAGACCTTATCACTCTGCAGCTGCATGAAAGGAGGGTATAGCCAAGGGAGGGGTCGGTCTCCTCTCCCAGGCAGCCACTGACAGGACGAGAGGACATGGCCTCAAGCTGCACTTGGGGAAGTTCAGGTTGCACATTGGGAAGAATTTCTTTACAGAAAGGATGATTATGTATTAGAATGGGCTGCCCGGGGAAGTGATGCAGTTACTGTCCCTAGAGGTGTTTAGAAAAAGACTGGATGTGGCACTTAGTGCTATGATTTAGTTGACATGGTAGTGTTTGGTCTTAGATGGGACTCGATCTCAGAGGTCTTTTCCAACCTAATTGAGTCTGATTCTGTAATTGATGTGTACTATTAGCTCCCTATGCATTTATTAATTTTGTTTATTTTTTTAAAATTTAGATTATGTGGATAAGCCTCTGGAAAAACCCTTAAAGCTGGTTCTTAAAGTTGGAGGCAGTGAAGTGACTGAACTCTCTGGGTCAGGGCATGATTCTAGTTACTATGATGATAGATCAGATCATGAGCGAGAACGACATAAAGAAAAGAAGAAAAAAAAGAAGAAAAAGTCAGAGAAGGAAAAAGAAAAGCATCTAGATGATGAGGAAAGAAGAAAGAGAAAGGTAAGTTGTGATTTACGGAATTTGGACACACCAGCCTTCATGCTTGCTTATCAGGTCTAAAATCTGGTGCAGAACTTTGTTTAAATCACTGTTGCAGGAAGCTTATTGTCTGGAGATAGCACTTCAGAAATGCAGAAAAACCATGTGTGTGAGTTGGTGTACTTTTGCCATTTAAAGGAGATACCGTTGTGGTGATGCTGTGAACCAAGTAAAAGCTTCCTTCTTGTAACTTTTTATTTTTCTTTTTTATTTGCCTTGAATGAATGCTTCTGTTTCTCAGTTGGGTGTTTTGTGTTTTAGCCAGGTCACAAATTTTGCTACCCTTTTAGGGAGTGTTTTGCTACCCTTTTAGGGAGGATATTTTCAACTTTTCAAATAAATCTAGGCTGCTTTTATCTTCTTGAGGTGTGCCAAGTTACTGGACATTGAAATTGATATATTTACTCGAAACAGCTTCTGTTCTGTTGAGTACTGTGATACATTACTTTGGTTGGCTCTTGGAATAACCTGTGTGCTAGGCTTTGTGGCTTTGTTAGTAGCAAGTAGTGTGGTCACCTTAGTTGTCTGTGTTGAACATTGAGGAGTTTGATTAAAATCAGCAATAAGGCACTGACAGCACAGTTACTTGTACAATTCAATTTTAGTAGTATTTCTTTCATGTAGTAAGGATTCTCTGAGATTTATGCTTTTTAAATTCTTTCCTGTCATGTAGTTTTACTATTCCCTTGTGATAGTTTTTTTGGTGCTACTTTGTGTATGTTTGTAGCTAAGATCTGTCAGTTCCAAGTAATGCAAGCCTAACAAAAAAAAAAAATCAACTGGAAGTGATAGATTTCATAGGATTGTTCAGAAGCTCTCAAATACAGCACAGAGAGTGCACAATTTTCTTAGTACAAATGTTTCAGACTGGGACTTGAAATGTAGCAAAATCAACTGTCCTTTGTACAAGATTTTGCAGTATGAATTGCCTGTATTGAGTTGTGGGGTGGGTGTTTGGACTTTTTTTCCCAGAACTTCATTGTTAATACATTCCAAATAAGCTAATGGATAGCTAAGTAACAAAACTGTAGTCTAAGGAAGGTTAATGAAGTGTGCTTTTCTGTGCAAACGTGTACAATGATTGCAGGATTTCAGGAATGACTTACGCGTGCCTTTGCTTTGAAACTCAGGAAGAGATCATTAATTGCCACCACTGTTTCTTATGGTTCTTTTGTTGGCTGAGTTGTCACATACTTTACTAATTTCTGTTTAATGTGACAAGCAACAAAAATACATTGATGAGAGCAGAGCCACAGATTGGTCTTTACTGAACAGTAAATTAACTTTCTTTGCTCTCTGGTGTCGCTTATTATTGTGCAATTTTACGTATAAATATAAACATATAAATATGTTTCAGAGTTCAACGGTCTTTTCAATAAACATGCAGGAATGATAGAACAATACTATATTAAATACAAAGTAGCAGAATATGAACAGTCTAGTTTTAATCGGAAAAGAAGATTGAAAGAGTGATAGTGATAATGTATGTAGTATTGTTTAAATCACATTATGACTCAGATATTGAATAAGTATTCCAAATTAAAAACAGCACTGTTTTCTACCTTGCGGTGTGTGGGATTGCACATTCCAAGTCCGTCCCTCTAAAATATGTTGTCTCTCTGCTGTGCTAGGAAGAGAAAAAGAGGAAAAGGGAGAAAGAACAGTGTGACACTGAAGGAGAAACCGATGACTTTGATCCTGGGAAAAAGGTGGAGGTTGAACCTCCTCCAGATCGTCCTGTCAGAGCATGCAGAACTCAGCCAGGTGAGCAGTGTGAAAGATTAAATCACTTTGGTTCTTTTTAAAAGCACACAAAACAAAGCTTTTGTCAAAGGTACCAAAATGTAAAATTTTCTTGAAGATTTACTGAAATTTAAGGACTTTACTTTTTCCAACATTCAGAGTTGTCTGCTGTCTGAAAAGTCAGTATTCCTCTTGGTGCTTCCGTGTTTTAGTAGGTTTTTTTTCAGGTGACTGACGCTGGCAAGGACATCCGTCTCTGGCTTCTGTTCCTTGGCAGAATAAACCTCATTATGAAAGTATTGTTGTGCGTAGTGCTCCCCTAATTCCTTCTCCTTAGCATATACACAGCAGTGATCAGAATGTCTGAAACCAAGTGTGACTTAGTTCAGGGGAAAAAACTCTTGTGGAGACTTCTTAGGTGTTGTTATGGTCTTTTTTTGTTTTCTAACCTATGTGGAGTTTTAGTATCTCTATTCTCATGAAAAGGAAGTTGTGCTAACGTGTCTCTGAAGACTGTAGACACCACCCACCACCCCTGTTTTTCATTTACAAATCTTCTTTAATTCTTATCACCAGACAAAATATTTGTCAGTTGTGTGTGGCAACTTCTACATGTTTAATCCTTTCAGATTTTGCCATGGTTTTTCTACCTGTAGCCATTGCTTGGTAATTAGAACTCATCATTACTCAGTGGAAACCTTTACTTCAGAGAATTGTCAGTTACATCATGCATGGTCTCAGTTACACATAAGCCTGAAAATGGAACCTAGTAGCAAAAAATTGTGTCTTTAGGAATATTGTGAGTCTTGTCTTTTGAATACTACCCTTTGACTGGTCAAGTAATTCCAAGGGATTTTATAATTGTGACCACACATTAAATTGAGGAATGGTGGCCATCAGCCCTCAAGGTAACTGAAGTTCTCTGGTCAGAGTTTTATGTCTCTGGGTAGTCAGGAGCCTTAAAAACTGACAAGCTAAAACCTATTTCCTTTATTATTCTCTTTTCGTCTGCTTGTAAAATGGCATTGGAAAGCATATAAATTACCTGACCCATTCTGGTTAAGAAAGGAAATGTCTTTTCTCTATCATGATGGAGAGTTGGATTTTCCATTCTTGATGCTTCTTTAATATTTCAAACTTAATTAAAGCCAGTCTTTCTGAAGTAACAGGTAATTAACATGTAGTGTTTCTTGTGTAATCTGTACAGGAAGTGAAATTGTAATCGTTACCTCTCTTGTCAGCAAATCTGCGTCTGTCACTCTGTGATTGAAAGGTTCAGAGAAGCTGATTGCATTGAGTTTATGATAAAGAAGCCAATTAAAATTGCATGGCAAACATGTTGTAAAAATGTGGATTTCCCAACTGCAATATTTGAGCAACCAAGTTTCACTTTTTCTGAAAAAATATGTAACACCTTATTTTAATCTTATTAATACATCTTCACTACTAAACTTAGCACTACATCTGACTTAATGGGTACTAGGTTTTTATGCGATGTAAAAAAAGGCCTCAGAAAATAAAAGAAGAAGAAATAGGTACTGTGTGCTTAGAAATCTGATGTGCTTCTGCTTTGAAATCCATGTCACATTCAGCTTCAGATCTGTACAAGCTGTACTTACAGTAAGATTTTCTCTCTGGTATTTATATTTTTAAATAAACAAATATGACTATATTCTGTTTCATTGCACTTATCTGTGTTTTCATCTCAAAATGCAGCTGAAAATGAGAGCACACCCATCCAGCAATTACTGGAACACTTCCTTCGCCAGCTTCAAAGGTAGTAAATGTTACTGTGTATTTAGCTGTGTTGGCAGTGTCTGATGCATATTTATATGTGTTACTTGGCAACTGCTTATCATGGTTTTCTGTTTGAAAATAGTGCCTAGAGAGTGTCTGTAATGTATTTGTTAACCTTTGCAACCATGTGAGACCTGGTAGTTTTTAAAGATAAGTTGAGGAAAATTATTACGAACTTCGCAATTCTAGTATTGGGCAGGGAAATAAGTGTTTTGGGCAGAGGGCACATTGCCATTATAAATTTATTAAATATTAATGACTTAGCTTAGGGTTTAAAAGCCAGTTACGACTATAAATCTTTGAAAGATTGAACTGTTTAAATGAAATTTTGTTTTATTCAGTGTCCATTGTCAGATACAAAGCAAATTTAGATCTGGTTACTTGATAGTCCTCTTAATTTGGAGAGGGTTTTTATTTTACTGTTTTCTTAAACCTGTACCTCATGTTTAAAAAAAAATTCCTTTTTATTACACAGCAGTAAACTGAATGTGGAACTAATTCAAAAAAATTAAACATTGTATTTACTTTTAGAGGACCTTACAAACAAGAAGAATTGAGGTTTTTTTCCTCAATGAAGCCAAAGACCAATTTGGAGGGTAGAGACATAGAAAACATACAAGAATTAATTAAGAAATACAAGAACTAGCTTGAATTGATCATTTGATCATTGAATTGAACTGAAAGAAATTTTTAATGTCTTTCAAAAAGTCTATGTAAAATCAAAATGCTCTCCTTTATCAGGAAATTCTTCAAACATGTATCTGTTTTATGAGAATTTTTTTGTGTTTTTTCCTTTTTAAGTAGTACTGTTGTGTCATTAATGTGATACAAGAGCAAGGATCATTTTGTGTGCTGCTGTAAATCTAAACGTATTGTTTTTATTTTTAGGAAAGATCCTCATGGGTTTTTTGCTTTTCCAGTCACGGATGCCATTGCTCCTGGATATTCTATGATAATAAAACACCCTATGGATTTTGGTACGATGAAGGAAAAAATTGCAGCAAATGAATACAAATCAGTCACTGAATTCAAGGTGAATTAATAAAGATTTAGATATTTCACAGCTAGTAAGAAACTGAAGATTCTTTTTAACTGTAGAAGCCTTTCTTTAATTAATGCTCTTTTTTTTCAGAACTGAGCACTTTTCTATATTCAGTATGTTACAAATAATCTGTCAGATTCTACTACAATCTTCTATAAATTACTGTGGAAACCAAGAACATGTTTTAAAGTTCTGTGGAATTTATGCTGCTAAACATTAACAGGAGTAAGACTATCACAAAGACTTAAGCCATTGAGCTCTTTTCCTTTTTCTTTTTTTAATCTAGACCTTGTTAGATTGATTAAAATCTAATTTGGACCTTTCTGCAAGAAACCTGTGGATATACTGAAGCATCTTATATAAGATTCAATAGCAACTACATGTTTTTTATCTTTAATTTTCCTGGTGTTCATATAACTTCATTTGAAATTATCTTCTGGCAGAAACTTACTTGGCAAGGTTATTTGCAACTTAACTTAGTTATTTAGTGTATTATTGCTGTAATAATTTATTAGATGCATCATGGTTTTACAAACAGTGCAGTAAGAAATGTTTTCATGGTATTGCCAGCTCCTGAAGGAGAGGAGTTTTCCTTAAGTGATTCATGAACATCTATTAGCTGCCTTCAGAATTGCTTTTTCCTAGACTGACATTGATATAGCAATAGCCTTGGCAGAGAGCATTGGCTTGTTTCTCAGGGTTAATCTCTTCTTTTGAAAGGTCCAGCAAGGTGAGCAAAGAATGGTTTCCTTCTCTTACAGATGCTTTGACAGAGATTGCTCTGTTTTGTTAAATATGCTATAGAGATCTATAGGAAATAGTAAAAAAGGATTCATAATAGCAATGCTGTTAGCAATGCCTTCAGGTCTCTAAATTCTGTCTTGCTGGATTGTCTTCTTTAACAGCTTTAAAGGGAAGTTTGAGTGGGAGCTCTGTGGCTGTTTAGTTACAGGCAAGGTTGCAGTATTGAAACTGGTGGGATAGAAACTGAAAAAAAAAAAGGTAATTGCAGTATTTTTTAGACTGACAAGATTCTTTTTTTCTGAAGGACTTAGCTTCTGCTGGTAGTCTGAGCAATAATAAAAATTTGCTAAAAGTCTGCCCATGTTAGAGTGAAAAAGGAATTGGACTCTCTATCTAGATACAGGAGGGTACCTAATTACACAGAGCTACAAAGCCATAAGCTTAATACTGAAATGAAGTTTGTAGGTTTTTAACCTCTGAAACAAGGTCTGCTCAAAAGGTTACCTTTCTGATATAACTAGCTGTGGCTAGTCACAAGACAATAAATGATCTGTCTAAGAGTAGAATCTGCAAGAACTCTTTCCTGCATTTAGAAGAGGGGCAGTTGCCGCAGAACACTCATCTGTTTTGCTGCAGGATAAAAGGGTCTACTTCAAAGTTGGGCAAGCAAAAGACTGGCTTTTTCTGCAGCACTTGAAAGGCCATCACTAGAAGTGTAGCTTACATGCACTTTTTTGTCTGCTTCTTGGCCCATAGTTTGCTTCTCCATGTCACCTTCTCAATTTCTGTCTTTGTGGTGGTCTTTTTAATTGGGGGCAGAGTGCTTAAATGCTGTAAAAAGTTGCCTTGGTGGCTCGGTCCTTTTGGTGGTTTCTCCATCTCTTCTGTTTGGTCCATTTGGTTAAGAAGAAAATGTTACATTTGGCATTCAGGAAAGAGTGTGTTTTTTATAACCAAAAGCAAGTTCCAAAGGAAACTGAGCATCTTGGAGAGGTAAAAAAGGCTCAAACCTTTGCAATTCTGCTTTTGGCTTGCGTTCATGAGCCTGCTGCTAGAATATTACCGTGTTCTCCACAGAGCTGCCAAGATGGAATGGTATCTTCCAGTCATTTAACAAAGGACTTGAAATGTTTACAGTTCTTTTGTTTTGTATTTTACAGGCAGATTTTAAACTGATGTGTGATAATGCAATGACTTACAACAGACCAGATACTGTTTACTACAAGCTAGCCAAGAAGATACTGCACACAGGCTTTAAGATGATGAGCAAAGTAAGAGACCTATTAAAAACAAAAAGCAGAAACTTTGGGGGTTTTTATGTTACCATACTTAAAAGGAACATAGTAACAATGATAAATGTTGTTTCATCCATCTATGATTAATTATAGCAGTGCCAGTTAGTGCTGCTGTATTGAAGGGCTTGATGACGTTCTTGTTATAACTCAATAATTTTTACTTATTTCTCAACCTTACCTGCACCACTGAAGTCTGTAGGAGCTTCTTTGAGTGGAAGCAGTTAAGATCCACATATATCAAACTCTACTGTAAAATCCTACTTACGATTGAAACTTTGAAAGCAAGATCTCATTTAAGTTTTATTTCTGCGTAAACAAGAAAGCACTACTTTTTTGAAGGTGTTGGGTGTAGGGGAGTTTTGAGAGGTGTTGCAAATACTTTTTGCTCAAATACAGTTGTTGGCTTGTCAAGTGAAGGTTTTTTTGTGAGCTGCTCTGTGTGTGTGCACGTCTGTGTGTGTGTGTGCATGTGTTACATGGTAAGATGGTAAGTTTTGTGTAAAATAGTTGTTTTTGCATATGCAGTTTGTTTGTTTGTTTGTTTCTCTCTTGATAGTTGGGCTGCAGAAATTCTGATGCCATGCTACCATGACCAAATCATGTTGCATCGCCATTGGAAACGAGACATTAAGAACAAAATAAGGCCATGGCCATTCCCATCCCATCCCATTATCATAGCATCTTGGCTATGAGGGAAAGGTTAAGTCCCTGCCGCTCTGTCCTTTCTGATTCTAGGAACGGCTGTTAGCTTTGAAGCGCAGCATGTCGTTTATGCAGGACATGGATTTTTCTCAGCAGGCAGCTCTTTTGGGCGATGAAGACACAGCAGTTGAGGAACCTGTTCCTGAAGTTGTTCCTGTACAAGCAGAGACTACCAAGAAATCCAAAAAGCAAAATAAAGAAGTTATTAGGTAAAGGTTTTAATGGGCATGCTTACTGGCTTGTTGCAGCTTTTGTAGTATTACACAGCAGCAAAGAACTGAGAAAAAAAACTCTGCATTTTTCCTTGAGGTCCATAGGATAAATGGGCAATTTTATTGTATTTTATTTGTTTATTTATAGAACTTGTTTAACAACCCAGTGATTCCCAACTTGAAGCAAACAATTCAAAAGATGACTGCATATTCTTTTAAACACTTAAAATTAATATCTATAGAGATATTTTTATTCTCCTTCTTATCTGTATTACATAATGAGTGGTTTCTTCTTATGATGGTTTAAAATGTTATTTTATTTTGGATATAGCCACAAATACCTTTTGCATTTTGTCCCTTTTTTTCCTTTCCTGAAGTAGTCTCATCAAAATGTAAGAGGTTCTTTCCAGGAGGGCAAAGTGGCCCCAGATCAGTGAGTGATTTTATTTAACTTTAACCTTATCTGGCAGGTTATGAAGGTATAGGAGATTATTTCTGAAGCAGATGATAACATCTCCCCAATGAAATCTTATAAAGCTTCTTTGTAAAACACACTGTTAGTGCAATAGTAATCCTGCAGCTAATAGGCACCCCCATGTCACAAATTCGTATTTTTATAGCTAAAGTCGAGTGTTAGTAAAATTGTGTAAAAAATCTGAATTTAGTCAATTTATTTTATGAGATTTTAGCAGAAACCACGCTATACAAGCAACTTAAGTTGTTCAGTGTTCTTGCATAGACATCCAAAGATAGACTCTGAATTTAAATTGCAGAACATTATATCAGCTGGAATTTTATGGAAAAAATACTGCAACAGAGCATCACTAGTCATGTCTTAAATAATCTGATCATGTAGATATGTTTTGCAGGTTCCTTTTTAAATCTTCAGAGTAAGAAAAGTGAAATATACCTTGTCTCATGTTTTTTAAAAGTGAACTTTAGAGTTCTCAGCAGCCACTTTTTATTTTTTATACTTTCAGCATTTTTATAATCCTTAATGCTGATGGAAGAAGTAGTATTCTAATGTAGTTTTTTTTTTTGGAGATCGAAGACTGCAACATGTATCTTCAAAAATAATTTTAAACAGTAATTTTCTGTGGTGGAAAGTCTTCTAATGACAACATACAGAAACAAATCTGTTGCTGTATCACAGAGAATTAAAAAAGTGTAATTTGTCCCTTGTTTAATGGGTTGTGTATAGAAATCAACTCAAAGCACCTTTTTTGTAAACAAGACTTGAGGGGGTGGTGCTTTGGTTTTTGATTGTTTGTATTTTTTTAGAAGACATGATGATTTGGTCTGTGTGGTGTCCAGCATTAATTCTTGCATAAACTCAAGTACAGGAGTAACTTTGTACTTTGTCACAGAGCAAGAAATTGAGACTGCTGAACCATACAGTGTGGCTTTGTCTTTAGTATCTACCTTGACAGACAGTTCAGATAGTTAAAAATTATGACCTTTAATTTTATCCTGGTACCAATGTCTCTGCAATCAGTTGTAGTATAAATTTACTTTTGTGTTCTTTTCAATGTTTATGTAACTTTAGTCGTTGGAATTAATTTGGTTTTTCCAATTAACTTGAACTTCTAAACATTTACATTTTTTGCATCTGTAGGATTGATACTGTAGTTTTTGATGAACATTAAGACCCTTGGAGGGGGAAAATCAAACCTAATAGCAGATATTCTTGCCTTCATATTTCATGGTTAAAAACAGAGAAGGAGTTGAAGTCAAGGTTTGCAAAATGTTAAAGCAGCTTAGACCTCTGCACAGTTTAAAAAGTGACTTGATCATTGAACATCCTAATGTTTATGTAGTTTTTGAAAATTTTGTTTAGGATGTTGCAATTTTCTGAACATTTCTCTCAAAATCCTTGTCCTTTAAGTATTCTGTAGAGTGTGATAGAAAGTGCCAGTTGTTGAGGAGTTTCCTGCTGTGTACACCCTTCCTTAAAGTTTCAATGAAACAAAATCATGTAACACATTTGTCTCATAATAGTATGATCCTGTGATCTTTTTATTGTCTTTAATAGCAAAACTTACTTGTGTATCGGATCTGAATCTCTATACAGAGAGAAATTCTTAGCTAAGCAAATGGAAGAAGATAACCCAGGAGAGAGAAATGGATTTGGTGTGAGGAGATGCTCTACCCAGTACCTAAGGTGTTTGGCCCTAGTGTCTAATGTCCATATAATGCCCTGAAATATTTTTATGTACAACATTTATTTTATATATAAAATATAATGAAAACTGCCATATTCTATGATATCTTCTCACTTCTCTTTATGATACTACCTTTTTCTGATTTTATGTGATAGCTATGTCCTGTTCTATCCTTGGGCATGCTTATTTGCTACAATTTTATTGTTTTGGAGCTTTAATTAAAAGGGATCTACTGAAAGATAAATTTTAAATTCTGTAATTTCAATTGCAAGCAGTTGTGTGATTGATACAGATTAGGAATGCTAATTGCCAGTACTAACAAACATAGGAATTAAAGCACTCCCTGTTAGACTAGGAGTTGTGTCCTACTTCTGCAAGCAGCTATATAACATAATCATCATAAATGCAGCCTGTTGGGTTTTTTCTCTGATTAGCTACAGTTTCTGTCCCTCATTATGTAATTTCTTTTCTGCATCTTCCTATTTGGAATTTTTGAAAATAGCATATTTATGCATGTGGGAGACTAAGGATGCATACAGCATTCACCCTGTATTAATGCAGTTTTACTCCCAGTCTCTGTTTTGTACTTCATTTTATGCTTCATTTTCATCAAGGTACAGAAACAATTAAATTTTTGAAGTTAAGTAGTTTGGTAGTTTGCAGCTTCTGCTGCAAAACTTCATAATATGATTATAATTCCACTTAAATGCTGAAGTAGACTGACACTGGGAGAAGAGTGGGACTGATTGTTCAATTAAGCAAAGCCAGAATTCAGCCCTTTGTTTTGTTTTAGCTTTTAATTTCTACAGCTCCTCCTCTTCTCTTTTTTAGCTGCATTTTTGAACCTGAGGGGAATGCGTGCAGCCTGACAGACAGCACTGCTGAAGAACATGTCTTGGCACTAGTGGAACATGCAGCAGATGAAGCTCGGGATAGGATCAATCGATATCTACCCAACAGCAAGGTCTACTGCACATGGCAGTTTGCAGTTCCAATTTGTGCCTGACTATTGAATGCTTTGTTTCACATTAGGAAACAGGCTTTACTGTTAGTGTTTTTGAGACTGGAACATCTGGGATGTATGTTCTGCGTGGAATACCAGTATGGCTGTTGTCTATCATTTAGTTCCCACTGAAAGCCGTTGTAGGGGGTCCTAAGTGGATCTCAAGTTCTATCATGTGTTGAACATCTTTGGAAATTCACTTGCAGGAAACAGTGAAATGTTCCTCAATCTTGAATTGCAGCCCTTAGCATTGAAAGTGATTAAAATAACATCACACTTCTTGTATCGCTGCAACCTTAGAAGAAGCAAACTATGACGTAGGTTGAAGGGCTATTAGGATTCCCCCTCTCCCCCGCCCCCAGGAATTAACATGTTTTTAAGTGTTAAATTACTGTTTTTAATGAGAAGAATCTGTAAGCTCTTGTAGTTTTGTACTTACAAGTAGTAGCTGTCAGCTGTAGCATGAGCACTAAATACAAAGATCTTTTATTGATTAGGTTTAGACAGCAGGTTTGACAGTCCTGAATGTGATTCTGATAGTGTTCCATGTATTTGGGTTTTGTGCTCTTCCAAGGGTTAGAAGGACAGGCTCGGTGATGATTGTTGGTGCAGCTTCCTCTGCAGGTTTTATTTTTAGGCTGTGGGTTTTTTAGCTCTGTGATGATGGTGGTGGATTCCTTCATTTCCTTATGCTAGGATTGGAGTGAATGCTCCAGGCATTCCCTACATACAGATGTGTACTGAGATACATTTATTCTCTTTCCCTTGAATTTTGTGGAGACTTATTCCCACCTTTGCTCCCATTTCTCATCTGTCATTCTAGTGGCCACTGCAGTTGAGAAGAGAATCAGGATGTTGCCACATCCTGCATTTTCCACCTATTTAAAAACTATTGCATAAGAAACTTTCCTTTGAAGCAAAAGTGGTGTTGTGTCTTCAAACTTAAATATCTGTTTCTTGGGCAGTGGCCTTTTTTATGCAGTCACCGTAGGCTCAACTGGATTAGGAAGTAAAGCTGCAAAGAATAGTGGGTGAAGGCTTAGGTTCAACGTATCTCTGTCTCTTTGGATAATTAGAAGACTTGCTAGGACTGAAGGCTATTTGAAACCTCCACAGTAAGAGCGGCTTTTTAAATCTCTTCAAATAATACCCATCTTTTATGCTGATGCAGTCAGTTTTGCAGCGTTCAAGGAATTTTCTCAAGGTATGCAGCTCTTAATTGCCTAAGCTGTTAAATCAGCTAGACAGCCCCACTGCATGTGTCACTGAGTCTAGGTAACACTGACTGGCATGGTTTTGGAATTCAGCCATTGCTAACTTTTGCCATCACTTGAAGGTAGTGTTCTTGTTCATTCTCTTTCCAGCATCTGTCACCTCTATTTTTATTATATGCCAATATTAGCTTTGACCGCCTGTATGGAAGGAGCTTTAAACTTTTTCAGATGGAGGGGGATAAAAAACAAAATAGGGGAGATTTACTGTTGATTTCCTTGGAAGTATTTAGTAATATTTTTGTAGAGAGAACAGTTTTCATTTTCCTTTTATATTGAGAGGTTACAGTCTTTTTTCCCCTCAATTCATGTGTAGTCCATTTCTGATATTAGCTTTGCTTGTTGTGTCAGATTTGCTCTACCTTTACAGACCCTGGTGGGCTCTGTTGTCTTTCACATCTGTCTTTACCATTGTGCATTGTGCTTCAACAGGTCTGTCATAGCACTTCTTCCTCTTGAAGAATTTGGTAGTGTGTTCATAAAAGTACTTCTAATTGGAGAAAATTATGGGTGGGACATGAAAACAAGCAATTCAGTCTAGATTTGAAAATAAGCCATGACTTTGTGGATAGGAGTTACAGTTCTGCTTCTGAAAGGAATGTGTGTTCTATAGTTTGCAGTCAGGAAGGCTGGCTCTGTGCTAATGGTAATGGAATTGAGTTTGTCTTGAGTAGAAACTTTAGATCTGATTTAGAAAGATGAATAAGGTGATGTGTGTTATATGATCTATGAACTTCTGCTCCTAAATCTTCTGTTCTGAAACATTTGTAACGTGGTGTTAAATAGTTGATCCAAGATTCTCTGTATGAAAAAAGGAATACCAAAGTGCAGTATCTCAATACAGCTAAAAATGCTTTTTATAGTTTTCTCTGTAAACGGGCATCTCCTTCTCTGAGTGTGAACAGTTTTGAATGATTGCTCCTGTATCTTTATGGTTCTATTCACAGATTGGTTATCTGAAAAAAAATGGAGATGGAACTCTATTATTTAGTGTAGTAAATTCATCTGATCCAGAAGCAGAAGGTAAAAACCATACTCTTTCAAGCAAACATTTCTAGTCTTGAATGTTCTAACAGATTTTGAAGTCTTAACTGTAGATACAGATACTCTGTAGTAGAGATGAGTTTTAAAATAGTTTTTAATTTTTAAAAAAATTACTATTTTCATTAATTCTTTCCGAAACCATTTCCCCAAACACCCCAGAGGTGTTTCTGTTTGACTTCCATATTTTCACTCTTCAGATACTTTGTTTTACTGATGCTAACAGTGAGAAGATAAAATAATAGCTCTTTATAAGCACTTATACATTGCTACGACTTTATAAGGAGCTTGGAAGACAAGTACACTGTAGTTTTAACACCTAATAGACAAAACAGGAATGAAAATGCTGTAATCCTAGGTAAATGTGCAATGCACAGATGCAAATTCAGAATAATCTTTTGCCTCTCTATTTCCTAATTTGAATCAATAGCTAAATTTCAGTTTTAAGTTTGAAGTTTTTCTCGATTTTTTTTTTTCTTTAATTCCTTGATCTTTTCTCTTGGTTTTTTTTGTTCTGTTACTATATGTTATTCATATTTTTTTTTGCTTTTCCTTTGTTTTAATTTCAAGCTCAAGATGTAGAAGTATTGAAAATTTGTAATGCCATAGTTTTTTGGTGCTGTGTGTCATGTTGATTTAGTACTTCCTTCTCTGTGCCTTTTGAGATCAGAATTTCTTCACAGCTTTTCTGTTATTTCACTGATGAATATATGAATGCTTTTGACTAATCCCATTGAGAGACACAAGCCTGGTAAATTCTTTTTCATTCGGTAGTAAATTTTTCTGAAATGAAATTGAGCATTTTGGCTGCTATCAAGCCCATTACCTATTTCTAAAAAAAAAAAAGAGAAAGAAAGGTATTTAATGCCTCTGAAATGATGCCACTGATAATTTAAAGAATGATGGTAATGGATTTCTGTAAACAAACAACCACTTAGTCAACATAAGAGGCTGCTTTTATCACTTCAGTAATATCTGGATCTCGAAAGTTTGTGAGTCAGCTACTAAAATAATTACAGATGCTGCTTTATACTTTAAAAGTGAAATAACTTAAGTAAGCCATAGATTTGTGAATAAGACATGGAAGCATATTTATAGCTTGTGTTTCAAATTTAAATGGAGAACCTGAATTACAGTACCTACCCGTAATGTATAGATGAAAAGACATTTAGTCTTCATGTTAATTACAGGTCTAAACCAGCAAATTCTAATTATTTGTCATAAACTATAAATACGAAATGCTTTTCTAAGCCTTCTTTTAAATCAAATTATTAGAGGAAGAAACTCACCCAGTGGATCTGAGTTCACTGTCAAGCAAATTATTACCTGGCTTCACTACAATGGGCTTCAAAGATGAACGAAGAAATAAAGGTAAATACCAAAGACCATATTTTAACTTTGTGTTTATTAAATGTTTGAGCAATTACTTGATAGAAAATAATTTTGGTTTATACCTGTCTCAATATGAAAGTTTGCTTGGTTATTTTTATAATATATAATAATTCCATTAACAGCAGAATGCAGTTTTTATTAAATTGAACTTTTGCTTATTACACATAACTTAATTAGCAATTTATGGATTAATATTTTAACTTAGTGCTATAGCCACACTAGAAGATTTCCAATAATGGTAGTCCATTTCCTCTGGGGGAAATAGTTTTTCCGGAGTAATTGCACTTAGAGTTGAGAAACAACTTCCAGCTTCCAGTCATTTGCATTTTTGCATCATATGACAAGGGTTTTGCAGACTGTGGATTTTTTTTTTCCTGGTATTATTGACAGGTTTTAATAGTTTCTAATCTGCTCTCCAGAAACTGACTGGCAACCAGCAGTAAAATAGATGCACCCAAAATGTAGAAATGCAGAAGGAGGTGTGGCCATGAATCTTTTTCTTCTCAGAGTGGGGTGGATAACATAGTTCTTGATTTTCCAGTAGTATGTTTGTTTATGTGGTTAAAACAGTTGTGCTGATTCTAGAGTCTGGAACTGTCCTTGAGATACTGCTCTTGCTTTCAGTTGGAGAAAAAAATGCATGGCACTTCCTCTATCTGTTTCAGAAAACAGAATTTTTTTTCCCCCCCAAATGATCTTTTACGCTCGTGCTAATCATTTGTTGTGTCTTTCTTTTACCTGTGTAGTAACCTTTCTTACCAGTGCCAATACAGCACCTTCTTTGCAAAACAACTCTATATTTCATGATTTGAAACCAGATGAGATGGAGCTCCTGTACGCAGCATATGGTGATGAAACTGGGATCCAGTGTGCCTTAAGGTCAGTGCGTCCTTATTAGGAAGTCTAACTTCTCATAGCAATTTTTTTGCAAAGCAATTTAAATCTCAACTAAGAGACTCCAAGTCCTGATTTTTTTTTTCTAAAACTTATTTTTAAAGTAAATCACTATAAAATTCGAAGCTAGCTTTCATCTTTCTTGGCAGATTTTTTCGTTTGTTTTTTTGTTTGCTTGCTTTTGGGTTTTTGGGAGTGGGGAATGTTTTGCGGGGGGTTTCCATTTGTCCTTTTAAGCTATCCTATTTTATTGCAAGGTTGTAAGGGATCCTGTTATTAGGGTCTTCAACCACAGTATATTAGAGGGTGCCACAGATTTAGTGTTTTGCTTTAAACCCAGCAGAAAATAAGTTTTGAAAGGCAAGTAATATATTTCAGTAGCTTTAAAACTATGTTTTTCAAGGGGTTTTGAAAGAGTTAAAGCTACTTGAAAAGAAAAATGCCACTTAGCATTAAATTGTTGTTCGTGGAGGGAAAGAAATAATTGCAAGCTTTTTATCTCGTGTTCTGTTTTTTAACCCACTAACCTATCATCAATGATAGTTCAAGTCAAAAATTGCTGGTACTTGTGAAAAACAAGTGGCAGATGTACTTTACTATTAAAATAAGGGAAAAAGTCTGTGTCTTGAAGGCCTTAATTGCTTTTCTGAAGAAGCATAAAAGAGTTAAAGAGCGAAGAAAATGTAGGTATAATGCAGTGTATTTGGGGAAAACCATATTTTAAGTAGAAGTAGTTTTTATGGAAGTAAACGTTTTCTGTAATGCTTATCTCCATTCCTGCTAGCTTACAAGAATTTGTGAAGGATGCTGGAAGTTACAGCAAGAAAATAGTTGATGATCTTCTGGACCAGATCACTAGTGGTGACCATTCCAAAACTATTTATCAGCTAAAGCAGGTGTGTCCTGGGTGCACTGAAATGTCACAAATTCATCAGAATAAGAATGAACCTATTGTCTTTTTAATATTGTGTGAGATGCTTTGTTTTCTACTGTCAATTTCAGCAGTGCAAGCTTAGCTGTTCAAACAGCCATGAACCAAATTAGAGACTGAATTAATTAAGAGAGGAGGAATCCTGTTCACTGGCTAGGTCAGTTCTCCAAAGTGGTTCACTACATGACTGCAAGAAGGAGGAGGCAGGGGATGCAACACAGTTGGTGTTTGAGCAGCCTCATCACTCAATGTCGTGACTTACATACCTACTTCTGAGTTGCATTGCAATGCTTTTTTTAAGGTTTTGGGTTTTTTCTTAATTGAAAGCAAAATACATTTGTCGTGGAAGGATTCATTATTTGGAACATGGAAGTAAAATTAAAGAACAGGTTAATTATCACTGTAGCAGGTGTCTGTTACCCCCAGTAATAACTTTTACATTCACGTAGTACAGGAAAAGCTTTTAACTTACTTTCAAAAGCTCTTTCCTGATGAGATTCGTACTAAGATTGGAGAAAAGAGTTTTCTCAGAAATATACATGATTCTAGTGAGACTGTTTGCATTCCCAAGACAAAATAAGCTAAAAGAAATTGCAAAATTTCTGAAGATAAATTTCATGTTATCTTCATTTTGAAAACCACTCGTAGTTTGAAATAATTGTTTGCTATTTAAAATGCTGGCATTCTGAAAGATTGAAGAATAAAGAAAGGGAGGTGGGATGAGAAGATGGAAAGTTCTTAGACTCCCTGACGTGGTGGAAATGAGATTATGCTAAATCTTTGCAGACTTAGACGTGGAATAGGGTGGGTGGTGTTTGGAAATAAGGAGACAACAGAATGAAGACCACTGACGATTCTTTAGAATTTTCTAGGTGGTTTTCCCTGTGGGAAGAAGATTGCACACATAACAGAAAGAAATGTAAAGGATTAGTTTAGAAAGTTAAAAACCAATATTTTGAATACTCTTCTTCACATAGGAATGTGTGTATGCAACACAGTCAACTTAGCTTTAGAATAAAATGTGCCTTTGCCTTTTACCACATTTTTCTATGATTGTCATTCCAGGTGAGAATTTCTGAAGACCTCTCAAATGGTCAATGGCCATTTACACTTGAAAATGCTGTTCAGTTGTGACATATGTGGATATTTGCTGATTTTACACGATTAAATGTGTTTCAGTGATCATATGCCGTGGTGTTTTATGCTTGAGTATTTTGTGCTGCTGCATTTGAGTAAGAATTAGTGTCTCTGAAAGTACTGCCTTGAATTATTTGTGATCAGAAGTTACTGAAGTATTGTCAAAGATACTGCATTTGAATATGAAGTTTGTGAGCAGAATAGTATAAGGGAACTCAAAGATTAGTTGAAATGCAGAATGCTAAAATATTTAAGAACGGCAACTGTTACATTGTAATTGCATTACAGATATGTGGAAAAGTTAGCTGTCTCTAGCCTCCTTTTGTGTGTGAAGTTTGAATATACTTGAAATGGTACCAGAAAGATGTCTCTCTCATGTGTTGAATATAAGCAATTATTGGTATTCTTTCTTTCCAGAGGCGAAACATCCCAGTAAAACCACTGGATGAAGTTAAAGTAAGTTATGCTAATACTCAGTTTGGGGTTTTTAACTGGAAAAAGTGTTTTGGCATTTAAAGTAGAGAAAGTTATGTTCTCTGAGCTTCCAACATTCAAATTCTTTATTTTATTTAATGTGCCTCTGTTCTGTATGGTAATACAGAAAAGATTGGTAAGTGGAGTATAGGAGAAAGGAGAGGCTTTAGGTTATTCCTAGAGAGGCTGTCCTTGGTAGTTACAAATTGACATGTCTGTATGTGGTTGCCATGGAGAAGAGCTGGCCTTCAGTTTTTTTGTGAAGGTTCTACTCGAACATCACAACATGTGACAGTGGTCTGTGGTGGCCCAGGACCTCATTGTGGAAAACAAGTAAATTACACAAACATTCTCAGGGAACATTCTTAGTAAATACAAGATATTAAATGCTAAGATCTAAAGTATTTCTTTGTTCTTTAGGTTCTGCCAGTTCTTATAAAAGAAGAACACAAGTTGCGTAATACCTGTCTGGATTCTTCCAAACAGATTATGGTAAAGTGGCTGGGGGGTAGGGGAGGGAAACAACCGGGTAAAAACCATAAAACAAACAAAAAAGTAGTATTGAGACATTATTTTGTTTCAGTGCACAGTCTGAGCTAGAATATTAAAATTACAGTATCTAGAATGAAGTTTCAGTACTGAAAATGAATTCTCTGATGTTCAGTCTGTTTTTGTTTGTGGCTTTATTGTTCTATATCCTCCAGCTTATTTCAGCATGCATAACTAAGTCTCAGAGGCAGAAAGGTCACATAGGAATCTGAAAAAGATACTTGATCTGCTGATTGATATTTGAGGTTCAGCCTGCTGTAAAACTGGAAAAAACCCCACTAATATTAATCAGTTTTACCACATCCATTGAAAATGTTTATTAGAAAGTATGGGTAAATAATGCATATCTCATGCTTTTACAGCTACTAATCAAGTCGTTCTTTAAGCGGTACAGGTTTTATCTTGCAAATTATTTGTGACAACAGCAGATATGCACTGCGTTCCATGGCAATTCACATAAAAATTGTATGGATCACATTATAACAACACAAAGAATTCATAGTTTTATAAATATTACTTATGTTTTGTGGAAAGGTGTGGACTTCTCTAGAAGGTGACTGGTTAAGTTATTTCATGAAAGTGCTACGTTTTATTTTCATATTTCTAAAAGGTAATACCTGGTTGTGAGTTTACCTGAGTGTCTCATTTCCCCTGCTGGGACAGGCACCCTCAGATTTCTCTGTTTTGAAGCTTAGTGACTCTGATTTCTTCCTTTGTGCCATTACATTAGCAGTATTGCAATGGGTGTGGAAAGAAAGGGAATTGTGCAGGGCAGGCTGTATTTCATTATTCAAACGGATAGAAAAAATACTAGAGAGGCCAGCTCCAGCTGATACTGTGAAGAGGGAGGCCCACTGTACTAAAAATTTCAGTAAATCCAGTGTTCACATAGGAAGAAGATGAGGAACACTAGTATTGCTGCCAGCTGCCAGGGTCCTACCATGAGACATGGATGACTTCAATGTGTAATTGAGTTTCAGCAGTCCTGGATCATGAGATAAAAGACTTGGACTGCTGTGCACATCCCTGGCCATTCATGTGACTGATATGTCCAGGAACCTTTTTGAGCTGTCTCTGAATTTCAGGTTAGCCAAGATGGTTATGGATGCTCCAGTCTCAGGTGCTGAGATACACACTTCTGAGAGAATAGATTTGTGCCTTAAAGATTGGGAAGTTACTATGACAGCTTGTCGCTTTTGCTAGTCTTTTGATTTCTTGTGTTTTAATAGGTTGGAGAATCTGCTGGAGACAGTAACACTTCTGACTTGGACTTTCTCTCCATGAAGCCGTATTCAGATGTATCTCTCGATATTTCTATGTTAAGTTCATTAGGTAAGTAACTAAATATACAAGACATCAGTAGTTGTGGTTTAGTTGTACCACTTAGACAAAATGACAGCTGGATTTGCTAAGACTAAGGGAAGTGTTTGAAAAGTAGTAATAAGTCTACATTTAACACAGGTAGAAGTCTTGGGCTGATAAATGAAACCTTGCTCTGTTTTTCCTTTGAGATATCCATGTATCCAAGCTAACTTTTCCTGTACAACTGAAGAAAACAAAGTATTTGTACCTCACTATTTTGATAGCTTTGCTTGTATTTCATGTGTTCATAGTAACATAAATTTTAAGAATCAGTGTGAAGCTTTCACTCAGAAATTATGTTGCTTCATATGGTGTCTTTTAAAATAACTTTGGAATTAGGTAAGTACATGAAACTCGCTCACATTGCCACTTGGAATATCCCAAAACAAAAATCAGAAGAAACTTCTGGTGTTGGAAATTTCTGGTGTTTATCTTCAGTGGTGTAAAAGAATTTGGATGCTGTTTCAAATACATGCCTTTGATAGTTATCCTTTAAATACCAGAAGAAGTACTGTTGCCACTTCTGCAGGCAGCTGAGCTTGTCAAATATTTTAAAAAATGTCATCCAAGCAAACAATCTGTTTATGTTTTAAGGTACATTTAATTCAGAATGTGAAATAGGCCAAGCTATCTATTATAAAACACAACAAAACTAATTGAAGACTTAAAGAGAAAAAAGATTTCTACAAATTTCTCACATAGGTGTGGTTTGAAAAGCAATTGTAAGCTCTGATTATGCTGTCTCACTCTAATTTTCTTGCAGTTAAGTAAAAAATGAATAAATATCCACTTTATAGATAATGTTTAGACATACCAGTCTTACTATAAATTTCACACACCACTGAAAGCTGCATTTCTTCTTTGACCTTTCTGTAAATAATCATACTTTTAGATTAGTTGGCTTGCAGAGAGAGTTTATGGCATTACTTCTTATCATAATTCTTGCAAAATTAACATTTGAGAAAGAGGAGGAAAGGAATTTATCTTCCTTTTTAAAGTTGAGGGGATTTTTTTTAGGTCTGCAATGAAAGAATAGCATATATTGGCACGTACGTCCAGTTCTTTCCAATTTCACAGTTTTATTTGGCTTGCTACAAAATCAGTGTAGCTGGAGAAGATACTGTTCTTAGAACCTTCTCTGATGGGGATTTCTTTGCCTCCATAGATTTCATATTCTGTTTTAACTGTATTTGAGTTAGATATTTAAGTGGTCTTTTTGCTGACTCTTTTTTGCTACAAACTAAATGCGTTATTTACTGTGAGGATGGTGAGACACTGGCACAGATTGCCCAGAGAAGCTGTGGATTCCTCATCCCTGGAAGTGCTCAAGGCCAGGTTGGATGGGGCTTTGAGCAAGCTGGTCTAGTGAAAGGTGTCCCTGCCCATGGCAGGGGATTGGAACAAGATGACTTTTAAATTCCCTTCCAACCCAGGCCAGTCTGTCCTTGTCTGGTGTTTAACAGATAAGGAGGATGAATTAAGCTCTTACAGCTGTTTAAATACTGGGAGTCAGTTCAGTTTGAGCCATTTCTGTGTGGCACTTGCCTTCATCTTCCAATACTGCACAGATCTGCAGCTGTTGCTTTTTAGAAGTGTGAGGGAAAATGCAAGATTGAGGTAATTTGTATAATAGACAATGCTTGTGTTAATTAAGTTTAGAATTTTTTTATAGTAACTTGGTAATTCCTGGGTCAGTGTACATGTGCTAATTATGGGTTTTGGTTGGTGGCTCTTAGGAAAAGTGAAGAAGGAACTTGATCATGATGATAACCATCTGCATCTGGATGAAACAACTAAGCTGCTTCAGGACCTTCATGAAGCTCAGGCTGACAGAGTGGGATCCCGGCCATCATCTAATTTGAGTTCCCTCTCCAATACCTCTGAAAGAGACCAGCATCATCTTGGTAAAGTTAGCTGTGTCACAGAAGTTGCAGTACTTGTGCTCTTTTTGAAATTGGTTTAAACTTACATTGTAATTTACATAAATCTTTGTGGAAAACTGTTCTTATAAAAGCGTGCTGATGGATCATGTTTTTATTTTAAAATATGCGTGGCAAAGGTAACTAACGTGACATACTTCTGACCTCCAGAACTAAGACCACTAATTGTAGTTTCCTAGTTTTTGATAAGGTGTGATTGATGTAACTGTCAGGTAAATTAATACTCACTGGTAATTCTCTATGGGCAATTGATGCATTATATACTNAATATGCGTGGCAAAGGTAACTAACGTGACATACTTCTGACCTCCAGAACTAAGACCACTAATTGTAGTTTCCTAGTTTTTGATAAGGTGTGATTGATGTAACTGTCAGGTAAATTAATACTCACTGGTAATTCTCTATGGGCAATTGATGCCCTTAGCTACACTAAGGAGTATATAATGATTATTTTACTTCAGCATAGTTGTATGCAGCAAGTAACAGTTGGGATTCTGCAACAGCATTTCATCGTCAACTGTAAAATTCAGTGATAAGACAGGATGATAGTATAACATACTGCTTAAAAATTTGGTGTCATTTCTGAGAAGGTAGAAAATGTTGGATGGATGATACTCTGTTGCATTTTGTCTAATTTTTCAACTCAGAGTGATAGCATAATGATTGCTTTTCCAAAAATTACCTAAATTACTAAGAATTTTGTGATGTCTTTTCATAATCTCCTGTTTAAATATCATTTAAATGTCTGTCTTACTTTAAAAGTCTAAAAAGAACATGTGAAATAACCAAGCTGTTTATATGTATAAATATCTCAATTTTTTTCTGTACTTTTAAAGGTTTTGATTTTTTTTCCCATGTTCAACAGGAAGCCCCTCTCATCTGAGTGTTGGAGAACAGCAAGACATGGTTCATGATCCCTATGAATTTCTTCAGTCTCCAGAAACGTCAAATGCTACCAGTAACTAATCTGACATGTACTATATTTATTTTGTATTTTAATTCTATTTTGTTTTTATAAAGTTTTTGTCCATGACAGAAACTGCATTTTTGTCCTCTTTTCTATGAGGATTGCTGTATAATATTATCATGTATACAGGATTAAACAAGCAAATATTAAAAACCCCCCAACCCTAAACTAATTAGTGCATCATGTTGTTAGCAGTGTACCAAGAACTGCTTTCAATTTGTTTGATAAGGGAGAGTGTTGGAATCTTGACTGAAAAACAGCAAATAATGTGTTAGAAAAACTTGTATTTTATAGACACTGAAAAGTGATAATTTTCTCAGAATCATGGCAGCAGTCATTAAATGTTTGCAATACAATTATTTGCTAGTTCTGTTCAGGTCTTAACCTGAACGTCTCCAAGGAGGAACAAAGAACTGCATGAATTGGGATCATTACTGTGTTTTCCATCTCCTAATGCTAATAATCTGTAGAGTTTGTTTTTAAACATTTCCCCATATTTTTAAATCTTTTTTTAATCACTGTAGAGAGCACTTAATTTGAGAGCAACAGTACTTGGTAGTTGCAGTAAAATGCTCATCTACAAGACTTCTACCCTGGGTTTGAAAAAGATGAATGTTTTTGTGATCCCTTGTATCTTGAAACACAAAGAAAAGATAATACTTGTATTTTGCAATATGATGTGTGTATCTCATAGGATGGAAAAAATATTGGAGAAGGTGTGCTTTTCAATCATTTCAAAATAAAACTTTTATAATACGTCAGTCCTGAAACTGAGGGGTTTTGTGCTATTGCTATGTGCAAGCAGACAAATGTTATGAATTTACATTATTTTGTAAATATTAATAAAAATAGAAAAGCAGTTTTCATGTATAACAAATATGTTGTTCTTGCCAGGGGAAAGTTTGCTTCCTTTACTAAGTCTGAGATATTGAAGAGTTTTGGGTTGAATCCATGCACTTCTTCAAAAGATTAATTTTATCGTGCCACATGTAGCTTTAAACAAAAAAACCTGTCAGTTTTTAGGAACCATCAAGGAAGTCAATCAGATAACTGATAGTAAAGTCTTGATGAAGTCTAAATAGGATGATTGTTTCATTCCAAGCAGGAGTGCTGAAGAAAGCACACGGCGAGGCTTTTCTGTCTGGGAGTTGTTAGGAATGTGTGTGGCAGTGTGCTTGGGCTCCTTTGCTGGTCCTGTGTTCTGACTCATCATGACCGTGGGTTCTTGGATGTGACATGGATGGTCTGCTGCACTGTGACAGTGTTGTTGAAGAGGGTTTGCGTGGACGCACAGCCTTGTGTTGGTCTGCAGCTTCACAAAACAATTTCAGTCGAAAAGTGTCTTTAAAACTAATGTGGTTTTGATCTCTAGTAAGTCTGATTTCTCATACAGTAAATATAAATTGAGAGCTCTAATAGACTCTAAATTATAGTTACGGTTGGTGAGGAAATCTTTATTGGAATGCTTGCTGCCTTAGCTCTTGAATAAAATTCCACAGTAGAATGTTCAAAATACCCCTCTAGAGGAATGTGCTGGTTTGTTTTGGTTTTTGTTTGAACTGTGGTGTTTACTACAGAAAACTGAAATAACGTGCAGTATCTTATTTTTTACCTTCGCCTTGGATTTCAGACTGAATGCACTCAAGCTCTTTGAAATTCTGTAGGCAGGTCTTTATGGGCTCCAAGAGCTGGTTGTATAAAAGGCTGGATGTTGTTTGCATCATGACTGTACCAGAGAGCCCTTTGTGCCTAAGGAAGTTTTGCTTATTTGTTCAGCCTATCTGGCCCTTAAGCAATGTTAGTTATGCACAGCAATCTCCAACTGCTGTTCCATGGGTGCTGGCCAATCCTTTAAATAGGCCTACTGCCTGCATTTCCCAGGGAAAAAAATGCTTTTAGGAAAAAACTTCCCAGAAGCAAATACAAGTGTTTTTGCTGTGGTGCCTTCTCATAAGTGGCAGACATTGACTTGTAACCTGTTTGCTGAATGTGCTGATGCACGTGATTGGGCTCACTAAATGCCACAAGAAAAGCTTTCATGTTTCTTTGAGAAATCTCATTCTCCTATATTATATAGAAAGATTAGACTCTTGAGTTTGCAGCCTCTGGTAAAAAAACGCTAAAATTTTGAAACAAGTGGTTGAAGTAACTTCTTTCACTCGCTTGTCACAGTGCATTTTTACTGATTCTCTGAAGCTGAAAGAAAATCTCCTGCTCCTCTTCCTTGTTGGTGTATGTGCCTATGCTTGTACCAGTGGTACGCTGTTGCATTTTCCAGGTGATTCTGGTTTATTTGAAAAAAAGCCTTAAGAAGAAATTTGCCAGTCCTTTTCTTACTTATTTGAAGGGTAAAAAATTCCGTAAGCCATGTCTTATTTACTCTTGTCTATGCAGGTGGTAAATTCCTATACACAGAAAAGCTTTGAACTAAGCAGTAAAGGCCTGTAATCTAATGGTCCTATTTAAATATTAAGAATTTTAAAAACTTGATTTAGTTCAGTGAGTTTGTTTAACATATATAATTATTTATTTAATCCAAGATAAACACCATTCTTTTCTAGTGTGTCTGGTAGATATTTCCTGTTTGGCTCATTTGGAAGAGGACTCTGTGTGTCTATGGCACCCCATTAAAATCTGTAATACATGGCATGTAACATCTTCTAGCTAGGTGGCACCATATGTCAACAAACTTTCTCATGCTGCCATTGAAATGGGAATTTCCCAGGGTGTTTTATAAAATCAACCCCGGGTTTCTATAAAAAATTGAGAAAATTAAATGCTGTATCAAAAAGTGTATCACACTAAGGATGTAAGCAGTGGTAAGAGAAATCTTAGATCTATTCTTCCACAGGGTAGAAATATATCAGTGAAAATGTAAAATGGTCTAAATAACTGTGATTATTCTTTGCTCTTTTGTATGTCTATCATCAATCTCATGTTTTAGCACAGCCATCTTCAGTGGCAGCAAAGGGAATGTTGAGACTGTATTGCACACATTGCAAACATCTTTGTAAAAAAAGATTCCGCATAGAGCAACTTTATTCCACTGTCTGAGATTCACAAGTACAGGAACAGAATTTACCTGAGACTATTAGGAAAAAAAAAATAGTAAAAAATCTTTCTAATGTTCCTCCCTTGCTCTTTATTAAAAAAAAATAAAAATAAAAAAGCAGAAAGACGTTTTTAAAGTCATGTAGTTCTTTCGCTCTCTGGCAGATGCATTGCTACAATGAGAGATTTATGCAGATGAGACCTGAACAGCTGACCAGCAGAAATAACCTGATTTCTCCACCTCTGCATTCCAGAGTGAAGGGCTGGTCCTTACCACGCCACTTATTTTTGTGTTTGTTGCTTTGCTGTTGTTTATCTACCTGGCCACAGTAGGATTTGGAGTCTGCACCCCATTACTTCCATATGGATGGAAACATGCTGCTTTTTCTGGTTTGGTTTTTTCTACCCTTCTACCATCCTTCTTGGAATATGTTTTATTATAAATGCTGATCTGTGTGCTAATAAAGGGAGGAGACAAGCAGCCCATCCACCTCACAAGGAGGGCTAGGGCGTCTCAAACGGATGGCATTTATTCCTAGTGCATTTAAACCCTCACTTGACTGTTGCAGAACTCAGTTGATGTAGATTAGTTGGGTTTGTGTTGCAGAAGGGTATGTGTGTATGTAACTGTAAATGTGAATTATGTGTTTAAAGATCATTTAACTAATTGGTGGCTGCAAGTAAAGGGGCAGAGGGTGGGAGAGCGAGAAGAGCCACAAATGTTTGGAAGCCAGGGGGCAATGCTTTGCAGCTGAATGATTTTTCCCAGACTGATCAGAAATTACTATAAATCTTAGAAAGTAAGACTGGATGCTATTTTTGCAAGGAAAGACCCCTCAGAACCAGCCCTGTGAAAAGCAGAATGTCCAGATCTCCATTTGCTTATGGGGCACTCAGTCCATCGTTGCAGGATTAAAACTTGGTGAATCTGTAGTGGAATTATGAACTAATGCTAACTGGATTTTCAGAAGGGTCAATATGGATAACATGAAATACCTTGTTTTATGTTAGGTTTGCTTCTTTGGCAATTCATTACATTACAGAGCACAGTCTGAAGTTCTGCACAATGTTCAAATAAGACTCTTTTCATTTTACATGGGAGGGGGGAAAGGTTTAACAGCATAATGAGAAAGAAAACACTGATAGGCAGTATTTAATTCACTTTTTTATGTACAAAACATAGATTGTTGCTAGGAGATGGTAGGGTGTCAATGGAGCACTCTTATGACAGCGCTGTAATTCTTGTTGAAACAGAGGTTGAGCAGTCAGCACAGCTGTAGGTCTAATGCTAAAGGTTTTTGGCAATGTGTTTAAGAAAACAGTTTTAATTGTGTCCCCACTTTTGCTTCTTTTGAACGTACACTGGCAAAACCAGGTTGCTGATGATTATTGATGCCTGAACATAAAAGCTAAAACCCAAGGCATCATTATCATGCCTTTATAGATGAGTAACAGCCTTGCTGAAGCTCTGATGTGCCTGCAGTCCTGTTTTTTCAATCATTTGTATCCTCTGTATTATCAGTGGAAGAGTTGTGTGTCAACTGTATTGTGTCCCATAACCATTTAGAATGCTGGAGAGACCCAGGTAAGGAAGACAGAGACCTGTAAATCCAGCAGCATGCTGCATTTCTTGCTCAGGAATCCTTGGAAAAGATGACAGGTTATCTCAGTCAGAGGTATATCTCTTTCTCTGGAGGAGGAGATAGGTCTAAGCTAGGAAGACATGAAGAATCCTACCAACTGTTGTGGAGCCTCCTTTTGATGCTATTTTCAAAATATAATTGGTCTATACCAGGTGTGGAGTGTAGTAAGATGTTTTGATTCTAACACTGACAGAAGTATAACAGAAAAGGCAGCCAAAACAGGCATTTCTCACCTATTTGCCAAAGTGTTTCTATGTTCTAGCTGACAGAGGATTTAAATACGAGAAATATTGAGACTCTTTTCTTAAATTTCTGCCTCTTTTAGCAAATATTAGAAGAGGCAAAATCCTAAAACTTCTGTATCTCTGCACTGGTCCTTTCTGAATCAGATTTTTTTTTCTTCATCTTAGCTGCGGTTCTGTTTCTGATGAATAATAACTTTGCCTAGACATCATAGGAAATAATTGCATTTGGGCACACAATGAGACTTCCTGGAGTGGTGAAGAAAACACACCTTCCCATTGTCCTCGTGTTGTGTCAGTGAGCAGTCATTCTCTTCAAAATATTGGTAATTGCTGTCATGGTAACAAAACAAAAACATGGTGTGGCAACTATTTTCAGCTTTGCACATGTGATATCTCTCCTGGCTGTAAAACACTTCAGTTTTTAACCAGGACAAGAGATGTCCTCTAGTTTAAGCCTGGCATGGAAAATTTTTTTCTGAACAATGATCCAGGTGTATGTGGGGATTTGTTTTGTTTTGTTTTGTTTTGTTTTGTTTTGTTGGGTTTTTTCAGGCAGATGGGCAGCAGGTTTAAAGGTAGGAGGGGAATGACAGGACAACAATTGCAGAACGATCAGCTTATTCCTAGTAGCTATTTGTACTGGTCATGAACACCTTTGCAGCTGGCATGGGGTTGGCACTGGAATTTTGGGGGCCCTGGCAGTACCAGTCCTTGAGTTCTTCAGCACAAGATGAGTCAAGCAGAAATGACCACAGGAGCTTCGCAGGAAGTTGTGGTCATGTTGCAACTTGTAGGAAAAAAAGGTTCCTCAGATGGCTGTAGCAAAAGAGCCAAGAAAACAGTGGGAAGGAAGGTGAGACAAGCTGGCAGGGAGGGAAAACCTTTGGAGGAATGGGGGCAAATTATGAACAACCGGCACACAGCTTTCATGTGTGACCTTTATCCTGGGCTTTTGCAATAACAATTTATTGCAAAACTTTAATGCATTTCATACATCTTTTATTTTTTTCCTCTGCCTTCTTTGCTCCAGCTAACAATGACTTGTAAGAATTGTAAAGAGCACCCAGAAACATCGAACCTTAAGGAAGGCACTTCATCTACTTCTGAATATTAGGGAGCGTTTAATAGTAAATGATTGTCTTATGATGTAATTCTATCAAGTTCAGGAAGAAAATGGAGCTTGAGGGGGTGTAGATTTACTTCCTATTCTGAAGAAGGAATGCTGACCTTGCCACATTTGGGTTTGATTCCAGGGAGGAGGATTCAAAAAGGTAGAAGAAAGACAATTGTGATGGAGGATTAACTAGTTCCTAATGCTAATAATTAGATTACATAAACACACAGTTCTGTGGCATGTCACAGGCTACCTAAAATTTGAGAAAGGGTGGAGGGTCATATTTAACTTTCAATCAGCATATATAAAAATCTGAAAAAAATATATTCTCTCTTCTCAATAATGAAAATCCACTCTTGCCAGTGAGAGGGAAAGGTGCAAAATGAACATAGGTCTAACTTGCACAAGAGGAAAATAAGCTATACTGGATATTTTTTTTCATTTTATTATACTGAAGCTCTTACAAATTAAAAAAAAAAAGCATTTTAAGTCATTTGATACAAAACTGTTAGAAGGGGCACATACTTGATCACAGTTTGTTCTCCTTTGGGCAATTCTGTCATTAATACACTTGATGCCTTCTTAACTTGTTTTAACACATCACTGGTCTTCCAGTCATCACCTTATTGTCTCACCCTGTTGCTGCTACAGTTGACCCAGCAGTGAAAAATGTGCTAAGGAAAAATTGAGTGATTCTGCTCCAGTCTTTGGCAGAAATGAACAGGAACATCTCATCAAGAATCAACACTTCCATCTCTGCAAAGACAAAGTATAAATTATTAGATTAAGGAAACAAGTTCCAGGTTTTAGGGATATTCTGATTTTATTTTTTTTGATGGCTTGGCCATATTAACAAAACTTTATAATTGTTCTAATCATTCATACATGTACTGTCATTACATATAAAATTACATCTCTTTTATTAAAGCAATCTTTTACTACAACTTGTAAACTCACAAGAAGAGAGAAGATATTCTGCTCTTAAATGTTTAGAAGTGCTTTTCTAAAAATAATTTTGCTGCTTCAAGGTACCAAATTGATTAAAGCACCGCTTCTATCTATTTTTTGAATCTCTACAATTTTTTTTTGGAAGTCTATCACATTCTAATGTGTAGAATAAGGCCATTGCAGTATCAGTAGCTGCCTTGAAACTTAGTCAAATTTAGTCATGTTTTTATCATACTTGTTAAACTAAGGCCAAATTCACAAGTGTTACCTGTGTTGAGTATGTTTTTCACCTTCCTTCAGTTACTGCACTGTATCTTTGCTAACTTCCTCCCCCGATTTAGACAGTGTTAGAAGGACATAGTAAGGCAGTGCCTGCTGCTTGCCAAGGCAGAAAGGAGAACAGATCAATAAACACTGATTGAAAGGTAGGTGAGGAGCTGAAGGAGGGAAGAGTCCATGACTGCAAGATTGACTGATAATAAAGTGCACAGTAAGCAAATCTTTCTGAGATCACTGAATCAATCAGGTTGGAGACCTCTGAGATCATTGACTTCAACCTTTGACTGACCTTGTCAACCAGACCATGCCACTGAGTGCCACGTCCAGTTTTTCCTGAGCACCTACAGGGTTGGTGACTCCACCACCTCCCTGGGCAGCCCATTCTGATGTTTAACAGCTCTTTCCATAAAAAAATTCCTCTTGATGTCCAACCTGCATCTCCCCTGGGGCAGCTTTGTCCTGTTGCTGGGTGCCTGGAGAGATCGACTCCCACCTTGCTACAACCTCATTTCAGGAAGTTGTGGGAGATTTGAGTATTATACCAAATTACAATATGCTAAAGGTGCGTTGTGCTTTTTTATCCCCTCATTCATTTTCAGGCAGCCAAAAGCCAGGCACTTGCAATCCAAGTGCTTGTAGTAAGGGTGTTTCAGACTCTGGTGACCACAGTAAGCAACCGAATAACTGTATGGAAGCCAGAAATTACTGATGCATGTTTTACAATCAATGAGAGATGCTTTCTCTCTTTCCAGTGGTTTTATGGATAATATCTCACTTCTTGGCAGAGTTAAACACATTCACTGCAAATCAAACAACACTATCAACTTTTTTCAAGAGTTTACAAAGAAATCAGTTTTGAAATTTTCACTTCCTTTCTGCATAAATTTCAGGAATTTCCAGCTCTTACTGTCCTTCCAGTTTGTTTCTAGTCCCCCTGTAAATATCTTTAAGTTAGGTACCAACAACTTTGATTTGTTTTAGAATAATGTTAACTCATTATTAGGATTTGGAGTTAATTGTTCCGAAAAGCAGGGACTACAGAATTGACTTGAAAGCACAAGAAAAGTGATCTGATTGAATTGCTTCTCGTAAGTAAGTTTTTAATTCAAAATCTTGTCTTTTCCCTGGTCCTCCTAGTCCTGCAAGTGGGGATAGGCTTTGTATTTCTGTCTAGCATGGGTTCACATTTACCCTGCTAAGCAGAACTCAGTACCTTGTGAAAACACATGGACAGCACAAACTGCTGGGTTTTCACTCCAGGACTCACAGTCATCCTAGCCCAGTTCTGAGCAGTGTGGTTCAATTACAATGGTTTGAAATATATTGACTAGGCATATGTCGGGATGTACCTCCCGCACTCACTGAGCGTTTTTCTTGCACTATACAAATACTTCTTCTGTCTAATTTTCTGGAACATGTATGGATATATTTTTAAAATAATAGTAATAATAATAGCACTCCTTGAGCTGTGCAAATCTTTAAGTATAATTTTTTACATGTCTTTCAATCTTGCCTTTAGCATGGTTGCAGAAGAAATATGACATTTGAACTTCAAAGGTCAGGTTAGTTGAGTGTTGAATGGATGTAATATAACAAAGCTGAAGCTGACAGCTTGTAACCTCATGTATATATTTGGTTTATATAGAGAAAACTGGAAACTTTTCTGTGTTCTATGCTGTTAGTATGCATGATATTGGATCTAAAAATTTCTGCATACAGGGCTCATTCTTTAAAATATTAATCTGAATGAAATATCTGTTACATCTCTTATGCAAATATTTTTTAAAGAGCCATGTTTGTCTTTTTTTCCACTCAACTGAAGGATGCTAATCTAATACAGGAAAAAGATAATATTCTGTCAAATGTCCACAGGTAAGATTTGTATGAATGGCAAAACAGTTGAAAATGGTATCTTATGTGTTCTGTACCTTGTTTGATCTTTTTTCTATAACAACATGGTGGACAAAATCTTGATCACAGTGAACATGATTTGACTTAAGTGGAGGCAAAATTTGCTGCAGGTGTCTAGAATGCTCTTTTTTGTTCTGCCTATTGCCAAACTATGAACAGTATAAGGAAGCTGGTCAGAAGAACTTGAAAATATCTACAAGAGAAAGGAGGAAAAGATGCTCTATCAGGAACCTCCGATATGGAAAACAGGGCAGGATATGCGTTGGTCTTCTCTTCACATTTAGTCTGAGTCATTTTTCTTGTGAACAACCAGATGGTGTTTCTCTCTCGCAGCCCGTCCTCCATCTAAGGAGAGCAGTAGTTGTCTAAAGTAATAAAAATCTGTGGGTTGGCCGTTATTTAAAGGATTGATGTTTAAAAAGTCAAAGAGTAGAACTGTGGAAAGCACTTGATGCTGTTATAAAAAAAAAAAAAAAGTAGGAAGGAGGGAGAGAGAAGAGAAGAGAAAAAAGTAAGTATTTTGGTAAAATAACAGTGAACAGTCACCCTTTTCTGCCGTGCTGTGCAAAGGCAGAACTGAAATTATTTTATTGGAATTTGCATTTTGGCACTTGCAAGTGAAATGGTAATTCCTCAAATTTGTTTGAGATCATGAGGATAATTATATTTCCTTGGACATGTTTGGACCTCTACTCTTTGCGTGTGTACCTTTTGCTGCATATTGTACAGTTAGCCAAGCTGAGTGGGCACCACAGAGCGTAGAGAAAGCTGGTTCCAGGTTTCTAGGTCACCTGTTTTTCAGTTTGGTTAATCCAGGTAAATGGCCCCAAAGTTCAATATCCACACCCTTAACTGGGAATACGTATAGTTGCATTTTTAAATCTCTGGACAGCAAACACTGAACTCTCTTTATCAGGCACAAACAAGCTCTACCTTTTGAAAGTAGTGGCAGATCTTCCAAATAATACTTTTCCATACCATTATATACTAAATGAAGCTCTAACAAAGGTTCTTTTGTGCTTTTAGAACAATCAATCTGAAGCTTGTAATGTTTTTGAAGGTTTTTGGGTTGTTGTTCTTTTCCATTATCTTGTTCTTTTACTGCTGCCTCAGAGCCAGAGTTCTGAAGGTTTCGTTCTCTTATCTTCTGGTCATTAAACTACAGTGTGAAACCTGTCCCATTGAGCTCTCACAATACGGGTTAAACTGCTTCTGATATAAGACACACAGAAAACTTGTAACACTGTTCTTGATGAATGAAATTACTGAATAACTTTTGGAGGATTAACATTTCACTTCTGCTTTTAAAACAAAGTCAAAATCCTCTGCATGATGACAATGAATGAATTAACAGTTTATGCGTGCTCAGGCTTTCTTGAGCAGCAATATGGAGCTTCTGTTCCAAATTATTTGCATCTCCAGGCCCTCTGTTTTAAGGTGCTTCCTTTGTCTCAGGGCTTGGCCAATGTTAATAAAATATAAATATTTATACTGGCCTTTGAATTGTTAACTGACTCAAGCAACAGCTTAGCAACTGAGATAACAGAGGAGGTTATCTCTAGCATTCTGTTCTTACCATGCTACTTTGCTGCCAGAAATGCTATGAAAGGCTCCAGAAAAAATCATCTCCTGGCTGATGGTGCACAGGGACTAGAACATTTTTGAAGTTTACTAATAAAAAAACTAGCCTGCAGTGACTCATGGTGCTATGCGGTAGTATTCCTGTTGTAATTCAGGATAGCCTTGTAACTTGATTTAAAAATGAAATGAATTGATGAAGTTATAACACTATGGTTGTGATGAGCACAGAAAGGCTTGTTGATATTTGCACTAAATCATAAAGCTGCAGACATAATTTTCTAGCAGTCTGAGTTAGCAGATCCTCATGGACTTGCTTTAAATGAAGCCCTGCAATGTGCCTGTGTGCGCGTCTTATGTCAGTATATGTAATATATATGTGTACTTCAGATAAAGAATAATGCAAATAATTCTCCATTTTAAAGTGCTTCTTTTGCCACTCTTCTTTGTGTTTTGTGTGTTGGGGGTTTTTGTTTGTTTTTGTTTGGTTGGGTTTTTGTTGTTCGTTTTCTTTTTAAAGAAACTAGATATGTCTATAATTTCATAGGATCATAAAGTTATAGACAGAGTTGGGTTGGAAGGGACCTTAAAAATAATCTAGTTCCAAACTCCCTGCCATGGGCGGGGACACCTCCCACTAGACCAGGTTTCTCAGAGCCCCATCCAACCTGGCCTTGAACACTGCCAGGGATGGGGCATCCTCAGCTTCTCTGGGCAACCTGTTCCAATGCCTCCCCACCTTCACAGTACAGAATCTAATCCTACTCTCTTTCATTTTGAAGCCATTCCCCCTTTCCCGTCACTACCTGGCCTTGTAAAAAGTCTCTCTCAGTCTTTCTTGCAGGCTCCCTTTAAGTACTGGAAAGCCCTGATGAGGTCTCCCTGGAGCCTTCTACAGGCTGAACAATCCCTGTTCTCTCAGCCTTTCCTCATAGGAAAGGTGCTCCATCCCTATGATCACCTTGGAGGCCTCCTCTGGATTCGCCCCAACAGGTCCATGTCCTTCCTGTGCTGGCGACCCCAGAGCTGGATGCAGTGCACAAGATGGTGTCTCATGAGAGGGGAGCAGAGGTGTATTGTAATAATGACTTTTTAGTTGATGGAAAAATATAGGCATACTTTCTTTGTATGGCTTACAGATTAATCAGAGAAAAACATTCTGTTTTCTAATTAAAAACTCAGGAGATTTTTTTTCTGCCCTATGCCTGGGAGGTAAGTATCAGTATCTTGGTAAACTTGAGTTGTGTTTTGTAGAGTATTAGCTGTGAATCCCCCTTAAAAATTATACATCAACTGCACTAACTTAAAATAGTTTTGCACTGTTACACAATCAAGCAATATCTAGTGCACTAAAAAAACCTATAAAAACTAGCAGTTGTGAAAAAATATGACTGTGATTAACTGGAGATTTCTTTCATTTGCAGTATCTAGTTCTGAAAGATAATTTGTGACACCTCTTTTTTTCTGAATGATATGATGGGTTGTAGTTTGCTGCTAAAGACTTGCTAGGATAATTCTGACAGGAAGCCAGCACAACGATGTGCTTGCAGTGTAGTAAAATTATAAGTAAGGTAGAGTTTTGATTAATACTACTCTTGGAGGAATGCTTTTTTCTTTATTCCTCTCAAGCAGTGGGTTGGCACTTCTGTAGTCAGACTGTAGTACTGATTAAGTTGACTGCTCTGTCCATCTATAAAGTGAAGGAAAGGATGGGAAGAGTAACAACACAAGCCTCCTAGAGTTGGATCTTTTTACACCTGGTAGTATTTAATTATTGTCTATTTACTTCAGTTATTTCTAGAGGCCCAACTACTTCGGGATTTGCAGATTGCCAAGCAGCCTCACGTTGCTGCCATTGGCCGGTACTGCCGGTACTCTGAATATCTGAAAATTAACAAGGCTAGTGCAGGTTCTGAACTAGAGTTAAGTTTATGCTTTGCAGCTCCAATTTAGGAACTCTATCAGTGTTCTGGTAAATACAACAATTTTTTTTCTCTTGGTGCCATGTCTAATGTTTTCTGGCCCTACAGATTTTATCAGTTAGTGTCTCTCTTAAGAGTATGACCTCTACAATGCGGGTCATGGTGGTTGCAGTAAAGCAAACAGACAAATGTTCAGTCTTCTACCTGCAGACCAGAGCCCCTAAAGTCATCATTAAAAAATCTAGAAAGGCTTTTGTGTCCTTCAAAGGTATTTACTCACTTATGGGCTGCAAAATGTCATAAATGAATCGCCTGTGCAAATAATGTATTTATTGCTATAGTGGGACCACTCCTCACTCAAAAAAAAAATTCCACAGTGCTTTCTATGTAAAAATATTTTCCACCTAGAAATGCAACCTTGTAGCCTTAAGCAGAAAGCTAAGGGAAACCAATGTGCCATTCGGGGTGTTTTATGAAATCAGGTTGAAATGTCATGTCTCTTGAAAATGTCTAATGTTCAGAGATTGAGCCAGTTCCAAATAAAAGATCAAGTGTCAGCTGTACCAAAACTTAAGAAATGTCATTGGTTGCTTTACCAGTTTCTCTCCAAGTCCTCAGGTAATTCACTCAGGTAATATTTATATGCAGAATTGCTGCATTTTATTAAAAATTACTTACAAGGTGAAACAAAAGTCCTTCAGCTCTGAGCTTTATTAAGCTAAGAACAAGCCTGTGCTACAAGTAAATTTTTGGCTTTCAATTAAAATTGCTAATTTTCTACTATAATTTTACTCCGCTCACCTTCTCTTTCGAATAATGTCACATGATGTCCTTGTAGACAAACTGACGAGATATGGACAAAGGAAGTGGACAGCAAGATCCTGAAGGGCTGGGTGCATGCAGAGGGTTGTGGTCAGTGGTACAAAGTCCATCTGGCGGCATGTTGCTAGTGGTGTACCCCAGGGATCAATACGGGGTCCAGTCCTGTTTAATATCTCCATTAAAGACATGGATGATGGGGCAGAATGAGAAGCTCAGCAATATTGCAGATGAAACAGAACTCTGAGGAGTGGGTTGTGTACCAGATGGATGTGCTGCAATTCACAGGGAACTTGGCAGACAGGAGAACTGGGCAGAGGAACCTCATGAGGTTCAACAAGCGGAAATGCAAAGTCCTGCAACCTGGGGAGGAACGACCCCATGCACCAGTACATGCTGGAAGCCCACTGCCTGGAAAGCAACTCTGCAGAGAGGGACACTGGCATCCTTGGTGGCCTACAAGCTGCCCACAAGCCAGCAATACACCCTCACGTCTAAGGCAGCCACCCGTGTTCTGGGCTGCATAAAACTTCCTTGTCAGTACTGGTGGGACACATCTGGAATGCCATGTCCAGGTCTGGTCTCCCCCAGTTCAAGTGAGATATGGACTTCTCAGAGCAATTCTAGCACAGCCTGACAAGGTTGATGAGGGGATTGGAGCACCTCTCATATAAGAAGAGGTTGGGAGAGATGGGAATTTTTGGTCTGGAGAAGTCTCATCAATGTGTGCAAATATCTGACAGGAGGGAGTTAAGAAGAGGGAGCCCAATTCTTCTCACCCTACTGACAGGACAAGACAAAAAGTGCACAAATTGAAACATGTTTTATCAGTTGCTCAGGTTTTATACTCCCTGTTGGGCTGAACCATGTATCACACTTCCCCCATGCCGGTCTGTCTGCCACAGGAAGACTTTTCCCTCCACTAGTCACCTCAAGGCATGTAACCCAATGACCCACTGCTACACTTGTGTGTCCACACAAAGAATATCCTTCAGTGCCCTTTGTGTAGAGACAAGATTTTTTTTTTTCCCCCCCACAATAATTGGTGATCATTATTTATATACTCCCTGAGATAATTATTCTTTTGGTCATCTCCTCTGATCCTTCTGTTGCCAGAGGGTTTGGGTCAGTTACAGTGGTTGAAGATCAGAGTAACTAAACAGCAAAGAAGAACAGTCGGTCACTGAGTAAAATGTCAGGGCTTGAAGACAGATTAGAGAATTTTCATTTAGATTTAAGTGAAGTAAAATGCTTCAACGTGCAGATATGTATCTTGAAAGCTGTAGCTGCAGACTGTCATATATTGGTTACCTTTCCTGTGTCATTTTGCTGCTTTACCTCCACATTTCTTTTACTACCAGATTTCATATTCTGAGCAATTTACTCTCCTCAGTAGTTTATTTTAATTTTTTTATCCTAATTTTTTAACTTCTAAGATGTCTTACTAAGCTCTGAATTCTTATGGTCTTGTATATTCCAAATTGGGAAAAGTATTCTATTTGAAAATAAGCAAAAAATGTATTTTAGACAGGGGATATGGGGATGTTTGGAACTAACTAAGCATTGTTAATGTTTTCCCCAAATGGACAGTTTCACTGGCTGACTATTAGATTATGTAAGTTGATATCAATTTTCATTTTATAGCAAACAGAATCAAATTAATTAAATTTGTTCAATTCTTGATCTATGAACATGAAGAAAGAAGTTTCAGTTTAGACAATGCTTTTTTTTTAAGGAAGTGGGGTGTTAGTGGGTGTGGGTTGTGGTGAGAGAGCAAGAGGAAGATATAAAATAAGTTATTTAACATGAGATTTATATATGCCCCACACACTTGTATGAAAACTCAGAAAAAAGCAAGATTTTTTTTAAAGATCTAAAACAAATCAGAACCAAAAAGAACTCTTTGTAGTAAAATGTTCAGTTGAGGTCGTGAAGAAAACAAACCATGAAACTGTAAAGACATGACATTTTTAACTATAAGAATTCGTTTTCCAAGTTTAACTCATTAATATTAAATGATCTTATTTAACCTAGTTGTTATGACTTTCTCTATGTTTTAAGGATTTCATGTCATTAGTTCAAGATTTTTTTGTCATTAAATAATAATTTAAAAAATCCCATCATCTTGCATTTCCTTCTAGAAATCAGAGCTTTAGAGCTCTTGAGTGCTAATGGAGATCATCAGCACATTCTAATTTTGTTGATTTTGAGGTGTAGGAGTGCTGGAGACTCTTTAAGGCTTCCTTGCTGAACTGCTAGCTATATCTGGGGCTGGCAAAGACAAATTCTCAGGAGAATCCTCAGCTGCAGTACGGCAAAACACTAAAACTCAACTCTCAAACTTGGTAGGAAAAGTCAAGATGTGAGCTAAGAATTCCATATAAATGTGTGGCTAAAATAGCATATAAATATGTGTTTTAAAATAGAATTTTTTAATAAAAAGAGATATAGCTGACAGTATATTAACACAGGATTCTTTTTTAATTTATTGATGTTTCAATAATTGTCATTAATTAGAAGGAGGAGAGATTTTGAAATTTCAAACTGAAAAGGAATGGCATTTAGGGACACTTTATTTTAATTTTTATTTTATTTTGTTACTTTTTATTTTTTATGGCAAGTGGAAAAAACAAGATCTTAGATTAACTCTAGATTGACCTTACTATGTTATTTGATGTAAACAAAAAATATTTACTTATCATTTAGATAACATTAAGGTTTGATGTTGATATTTAAATAGAAATGTAAATTTAAAGCAAAGTTCAAATTCTATTAATTGATCTGGTACTCTCTTTTCCATTAAACAGAATGAAATTTCACTCTTAAAAGTAAATATACTCCCTTACATCCCTTTCAATTTTCAGATTTCCAAAGGTTTAACTTTGATAAAACCTGAAGGCAGAGATGGGGAAAATATTGCTTTTCCTGACAGGGATGGTAGAAATTTTTTGTAAGTTGTGATTTTTATAATTTCCAGAGTCTAGCACTTTTTTTTGTAAATAAGGTTTATGGTAGGCTTGAGGAAGAAAACAACTATTTTCAACACGACAAAATTTATGAAGCTTAGCTTTTTTTCCTTTCAACCATATGCTATATGAAAAGCTTACATAGCATAGAGAAATAACCAGTCTATATTTTCTTTCCTTAAACTGATGCACCATTTTGAAATGAAGCTAGCAGGAAACGTGCATGATCTCATTATAACTTCGTGATCATTGCACAAAACAATAATGCAATGAATATTTTTAATAAGACCAGAAACCTTAATTGCTTTAAGACTTTTTTCCCGTTGCTATAGTGATCCCGAGAAAACTCTAACGCAACAACTGAAGCAACTTCCTGCCATGGAAGCAATCCAAAAATCAGAACAAAAGCCTCCTACAGACTGGACGTGACGTCCTGGATTGTTATCATTCAGCATACATGTCTTAGTAAATTAGCAACCTTTCCTAGTCCCAGTCCTAGAATGCTGCAGCTTCTTGTCTGGGGGTGGGGAGACCAGGTAAGTGTATTCTGGGGGGAAAGTGTCCAGACCTTCCATTGAAAGTTCCAATTTTACAATAGATTTAGTGGGCAACTGGTTTTGACACATGTTAAAAAGGCATGAGACAATTACACTCTTCTTCAACAGTTTAATCTTAAAGAAAAATGCAGTGTACCTCTCTGAATACCTTCCTGTAATGACCATTACTGACCTTGTTTTCGTTCCTTCTCTCTTCTGGTCTTTGGGGATATGTCCTTTTGCCTGCTGCTGAGAGAACAGCTGATGTGAGTGGCACAGGAATACAACATGGCAAGGAAAGGGTAAGGGAAAAGCAAGTTGTTGCAACATGTCCTAGTATCCTTGTCTCCCAAATAGCAGCAGGAAAACTAAGCCAAGCCTTCCAGGTCCTCTCCACATATTTGCCTCATATTAGGCCATCTCCTTTTGCTGTTTGCGGGAGCAATTTAGACCCATCCTGCTCAACCTTAGAACAGCTGCCTTCAATCTCGCCTGTGCCATTGAAAAATCTCAAGCCAGTTTGGAGGCAATTTAATGAGGACCCAGTAATAGAATTGACATCATGGATAGGCAGTTTTTATGTTACTGGTTCTCTGATAAACTGAGAATTATTTTATTTTTATGAGAGACATACCCATATTCTGGTGAAAAGAACAGATTTGCTTTTCAAAGGGTTAGGTGTTGTCTGAGAAATAATTCCTAGATGTCTATAGCTACAAAGAAAACATGCAGACACAATATCTAGTCATTTTCTGTGTTAAAAAAATCAGGTTTGAAACTGTCAAACTATACTCATATCTTGAATTAAATACCCTCTGTAAAGGGTGAGAGAAACATGAAAAGTCATCTGGATGTTAACAGAAGGGTTAGAAATGTGTTAAATCCATCTTCAGAGAACTTGAAGCTAAACATATCAGTCACAAAATTAAGTGACACAAGGCTGCTAGGGCTTTTTTGCCCCTGTACCTACAGTACCAAAATGGTTTGAAAGAGGCATAAATATTCTTCTTGGCTGCCTTGATGCAAAACACTGGCCTTGTGGGTGGCAATGCTTAGAAAAATGCTTGTCTCAATAACTGCAGTGCAGGAGGAAGAGGACAAAATGTGAAAGCATTCTTGCACCCTGGCAAAAAGAGCGGGAACAAAATTCAGAAAGTGTGTTCAAAATTTAGATTAAGTTTCATGTTACTTTTATTAGAAAAAAAAGTAGCAGCACTGCAGGGAAAATAACAGGTGTATTTTGTGGTTTTGCAGAAAAGATTTAGAAAATCCTTGAGTTCAGCACAGCCTGGAAATACTTTTTTAGCCTATGCAAGAGATTTCAGTGGATTTCTCAGCCTAAAGAAATCACTTTATACCACAGAAAATGAAAAGTGTTGATGAGCTATGGCATGAAATTTAATTACAGTGGTATTTTCCAAAACACTGTTCTTAAATCTGTAGTGACTGTTTCATGACAAAGGTGTTCCAACAAAACAAAATCTTTCTAATCTCAGAAGACCCATTTTTGTTTGTTAGTTCTTTATTCTGCTTCTGATTATTGGCAAGTGTTTGGAATTTATTTTGTTAAATTGAAGGAATGTTTCACAATTTTTTTTTTTTCAGAAAGAGAAATGGTATGTTTTGCATCAATTTTTCCTACCTTGCCTAGTTCAAGACATACAGAATTTAATAATTGCTTTAAAATGAGAAGTAAACAACCACAAAGAAGGTTTTCATATAAAGAGTGTCAAAACACTGGCGTATGAGAACCTGAACTCTCTACTTTCATGTTAGTATTTAAAAATACATATTTTAAATCTGTGGAACTATAACAGAGTCTGCATATTCTTCCTACAAAGCAACAAGTGGACTTTCTTCTTTCCAGATCTTTGATTCAAGATTAAAATCTTAATGTGGGAAATAGTCTTCATTCTGGAAACCCCATGCAGAAGGTTTTGTAACTCCCCTTTCAATCTAGACCATGTGCCTTTAGCTTTGAAGTTGCAGCAAGTGCTTGCATGGGTATTTTTCTGTAGTGCAAACAGAATTCTGAGAGGAAAAGGTTCCTTTTATAGCCTGCAATCTGATTCAGCGTCGTTTTGTTCACCTATAAATACCATGTGGCTTGTGAGGAGTGGGGCATTTCTTCCCCAGGAGATTAGAGATTACAAATGTCTGTGTAAAGAAGTGGCCAAACTTGTTTCTTGTAACCTGGGTTGCTGTAAAAGACAAGTGTCTTGCCTGTCTCCAGTTTTGGCTGGAGAGTGTTGGGATACACTGTGTGTGTTTGTGCATACTCACCTAAACTCATACTCACCCACCCTGAAATGAAAGTGCACTTTATTGATTGATATTCCTACTGAGTATGAGTTTTGAGCAGGTACAAATGCATTTTTAAATTAATGCTCTTCCTTAATCAACAATTAGAACAAGAGGAAGGCTGGCCAGGGAGCAACTGGTCCACTTCCCTGAGCCCTGATTCTGGATGCTCCATCCTGTTCTGCTGATGAACAAGAACCATATGCTTTGCTGATTTTTAGATCACAGTCTTGAGTACAAATTAAGAGTTAACCGGAGTAAATGTAAACTGCTTTAGAAAAGTGTTTGTTAAAGTACTGAAAACTTGCAATTACAAAATTCTTATGGAGGCATCAGGCACCTTTGAGAGTATCCTGTAGTTTGGTCTGCCTTTTTTCCTGCTATGTTTTATACTCCTCATATTTATGGTGATGGAACCAAGGAGATAAATCTTCTATGTTATGAAGGTACATATTGGGTTTCTCTGCTTGACTTTAAGTACCAGAAGAGCCATTTCAACCTCACTTGAGTCTCATTAAAACTTCAGGTGAAACAGTGAGGGTAATCATGGAGCCCTGTAAGCTTTGTTGCCTTAATAAGAAGTGAGATGCTCTTTCCATGATGAAAAATTGGTGGGACCGGAGGCAGACAGTTTTGTTTGCTTGTTTTTAACAGGGACCCATGTGTGATCTGTTCCAGTATCTTTAGCTTGGAAAGTAACTGCTGTGGGAATGAAAGAATGGATTTGTACCTCTGTCTCCCACATTAAAGGCTGTTGTCTGCAGCCAGACCACCACCAAAGGGATGGCAGAGTCTGCTGTGTTAAATATGCCTAAAATATCTGGAGTTGTTCGTGGTCAGTGTGCTGAGGAGTACATTTAGTGCCCATGTAGGGAGCACAGCTCTGTGTGCAGCTGCAGCTGGAGCTGCAGGTTAGGCTCTGGGTGTGGGAGCCCAAGCTTCAGGCAAAAGGCCATGACCTGCCCAGGGACCTGTGGCTCAGCCAGGTGACTGGACACTCAGAGACACTTCAGGAGCTGATGACTCCGGACTTTCCCATGCTTAGACTGTGAGGGTATAAAAGCCCAGTGGTTCCTTTGTTCAGGATCCCTCCGTGGAGGCACCCAACTCGAGCTGTTATTTTGTTATTGCTCCAACATTTAATTATTTTAAGGATCTGGACATCAGAGACTCTGCTAAGGGAAACCTGGGGTTGAGCCCGTAAGGAAACCTGGTGTGACTGAGTATGGGGGGTGTAGCTGCAAAGGGGCCTCGGCCCCAGCTGAGGTGATGCCAGAGTGGCTCCTGGATGGTCGGACAGGGAAGTTTCCTTAATAATTGTCCTCCTTTGACCATTCAACTGTTGAAATTATCTTGTAGCATTAAAAGTTTTAGTGGGTTCTGCAACATTTGACCTGTCATCAGTCACTTTTGCCATGTATCCAGGCAAGAACTGCTGGCTGTGTGGAATGGGGTGGAGCAAGTGGATATTACAGTGAGAAGGATCTGGAGGTACCGAACTAAGAATAAGGTAGTAACAGGTTACTTTACAGGGTCTTTTCTTTACATTTCATTCTTTGATGTTCAGCAGCCTTTCCAAAGCTGGTAAGATCTGCAAGGGGCTGCAAGTCCTGATAAACCCCAGTTAAATGCTGTTTTAAGGAACAAACAGTGCAGAAGTCACTTGCACATTTTGTACGCTGGTGATGTGTGCAGAATTTGTCAGCAGGTTACAGACTGCTTTGAGTATTGTCAGTTCGAGCCACTTTGATTGGATAAAGGTCTAGAGTTTAATCAATTTTGTCACCATTTGGATGTCTATTTAGATATTTACACCATTACTACACGACTACTGCCATGTAATAGCCATAGGACTGTAAGAAAAACTGTACTTCCTGTGTTGCCCTGCTTTTTGTAGCCTTTGCATCTGTTTTGACGGGGCTTTCTGTCAAGTTCTAAGTGGCTGGAATATTCACTGAACTGAAAATTGCTGTCAATGTTTGTTTAAATATGCAAGTATTTGTTGTAAATGCCTATGATGATTGGTTAACTGTAGCACTTCATGCAGGATCTCCTGCAATTAAGGACACAGTTTACATTGGAAAGAACTTTTAAAAAAAAAATTAACAACAGCAACAAAAGAACAAACCAGTGTAACTTGCTTTGTTTTCTACTGTCTTTTCCCTTTAATTACTTCTTTAGAAATTACTAATGTCTTTGTTTTCAATATCTAAAATGAAATTGCATTAGATAATTTTTTTCACGCATTCATTTTTTTTGTTTGATTTTTTTCCCCGAGTACTCTGTGAGTCAGATCTGTTAGTGCAAGGTGTGGATTTCTGGCAGTATCTCAAGTAAATACATCACGGAATCATCTATTTGTTGTTCAACTGATAGCACTCATGTTTTCCATAACTCAAAAAGCAAATGAGCACCTCTAAAGAATTTTGGTGAAAAATGTGAGACAGAGTAGATATTGGTTTTAAAGGTTAGTTTTTGGTTTTAGCTAGTTCTCAGGATTCTTGTTGTAGTATACTTACTTAAGCTTCAGAAATGTTGCCTGAAAACTAGATAAAAGCAGAACAGCTCGTAAAAAAACATGGAAGCAATGAAGTGTACCTTTTATTATTCCAGAAGGAGTTTAAGCTACAGCCACCCAACAAACAGCTGAATTAAGGTGTGTTCAGCAGTTTGAGGCTATGTATCATATGGATGTCAAAACATCTTCATGTGGCAACTGTTAGAGGTTGTTTCTTCTTTATAGGGAAAGGCACCCGGCAAGTGCAGTACTGTACAGTCTAATTGACAAAGCCCTTAAAGAAGACAGAGTTAAAACTGAAAATGAAGATGTATTATTTTCAGTTGTGACATTTGTTGATACTTGTTTAAATAGAGACTTGTCCAGTTGTTTGTTATGAACAGTTCTCATAGCCTTCAGATGCAGTCCGTAATGCAGAGCAGTCATGAGAAGCCCTCACATTTTTCTTAGCATCATTCTTAAAAGTAGCCTTTGCCCTGTACCTTCTGGGAACATATGTAGTTTCAATGTGCATAGAAGGAAGAATTATTTGTCAAGAGCATGAAATAAAATTTGCAAGCCAACAAATGTTTTCACAAATTTTTCAGGGGAAATCTGAAAACAAACAAATGATTGCTCGCAGTTTTGTTGGATTTTTTAAATGAACTGTTTATTGTTTATTGGTGCATTGTATTGTGACTTATTTAGGTTGTGGTATGTTTCCACATAGATGCCCTTCTTTACTGGTTCAGTAGAAATGATAATTTTCTCTTGTGTACGCACACACTGTCTCTCACAAAATGCTGCTGGGGATGTTATACTTCCAAGAGACCAGTTTGTCAGTCTTTTCGACTGAATGGTTGGAGTATTCTACTGAGCAGTGTCTGAAAGTGGGTTGCTGTGGAATGTATGAAAAGAAAATGAAAATTTCTCTATGATAATTAATAAAAAGAGTCCAGCTAACTTTCTGTCCCTGCTTTGTGTGTTCCTGATACAAATAAACGAGGAATTTTTTTTAAGGCTGTGTAAAAGCACTAGCCTCTCCTCTGCAACAGCCCTGATGGCTTACCCTTCACTCACTCAATTGTTTGGGTTATGTTTACTAGTCATTATTGACCTCTTTGTTAACATAGCTACTGTTGACATCACTCCCTATCCAAGAGAGACAAGGCCTTGTGTTCTGTTGCAGCGTTACAGGGCAGCTCTCCAAGTGCAAATTGTTCATCTATATTTGAAATATTTGTCTTTAGAGCTTTGCAATGAGACTTGTTTACATGGGGGATGGGAAAGATCCCTCTAAATGAATGCAGTAGTCTCAGTATAAAACCCCACAATAATTCAGTGAAATAGCAAGGAGAATGTGTTTTCCAGCTGCTGTTTGTAGAACCTTGTTGCTAGGGCGCTTGATATCACAGAGTATAACCCTGTCCCATGGTTACCGTCTGCCTATCTTTGCTTTTCTTGACAACGAGGTCAAAGACTATACCCTCATTACTTATCTGATTAGAACCAGCTCAGAAAATTAATGCTAAGAGAAAAAAATCTTATGTAGCTCATGTAATCATTAGGATGTTGGATTTCATTAATGAACTGCTAAACCTGTGAATGACTCATCGGAGAGATGGACATGAAAACCTGCCTTGCTTGCATTCATTTTATTGACTTTAATTAGGGGAAACGTCCTTCAGTATAATAACTTGCTGCTGTAAGTACAATGTCTTTGCAGAAAAGGAAAGCTTTTGCTCTTTAGAACAAGGCTGGCTGTTTGCTTCTTGCATTAAAAGCATGAGCCATTTCATCGTGTAGTCGCTGGACAAGTGGATCATACATCTCATCTTATCTGTACTAGTAGGTTGTAGAAGGCTGCTCCTTCTCAGTTCACTCAAACATCTCTTTGGTACTGATAAGCCAGTGTCAAAATGTGTTGTAGAACTGTAGAAAGCAAGCAAGCAAGAGTTTTTTCTGGAAAACCCCTTATGCTCTGTGTTTGAAACAAATAAAACAAAAAGGAAGAAAGGAACACATTAACACCTGTGTCTGGAGGAGCAGAAAGCAGAGGTTGAAGAAAATGTCTCAAGTTTATTCACAAGTTACCAAAACACTCCTTTGGGCTTCTATTTTTCCCTACTTGGTAATTACGTCCCATTGCCTTCAATGGTGAGCCTTGTTTACCATTCGTGAGCTGAATCAATCCTCCCCTGACCTCATTAGTCCAGCTGTTGGCTGTATTCTAAGCTATGTGGCTGCTTAGTTGCATCTGACATGCTGTTTTCTTTTCCTGACCAGCAGTCAGGACCAGAACAGCTCACAGGGCTTTAAATTCCCAAAGAAGTCCAACTGCTGTTAGTCTGGGCTGTAAATCCCCTGGCTTGTTATAATCCCTCAGTGTGGTGACATGCACAGTACTTGAAACTTTGAAGTACCAAGACTGGGGCTGTTATAAAGCTGAAACATACACATGCAATCAGCCTTTTTGAGATGGGATATTTTGATTAAAAATGCTTCTGTGAGTTTCTCAATTTTTCATTGCATTGATGCCTAGACATAAAGAATTTTCATCAATAAATTATCCTTCTTTGAAAGATATTGTCTTAAAAGGAGATTCTGAGCAACATCTTCCAGTTACCTTGCCATGGCTTCTCTGTTCTGGGAGCATATTGGCCCCAAATTAATGGTTTGTGATAAAGCAGTCTCAGGGTTACTCTTGTGTTTTCACAAGTAGAATGTGTTCTCGAAATGGCTAAGAATTATTTGTTTGTTATGCCTCTTTGACTGTGTTTTCTCTTTTTTCTGCTTATGTCCAAGCATGGGGGCAGGAATGAAAAACTAAGATGCAGCTGGTCATCTGCTGGTCACCTTCCAAGAAGTGACTTTCTTCATTTGAGTTAAGGTAGTTAATTGGCTCCGTATGATCGGCATCAACGACAGATAGTATCAGACTGTTAATAGAGTTTGTAGTTGTGCATCTGCCATACTGAGCCCATTTTGGTTAGAGGGCACCATTGATTCTTTTGATTTTCCATTTGTTTGGGCAACTAAAACCTATTTGAAGCAATGAATAACAGGCTACAGTCATAATGTGACCTACATATGAATGACCAAACAGCATGGTCCCAATTGCAGTAGGGATTGGAAAGACAAACTCTTCAATGGATAAGCACAGGGTCCAACTTCCACCTCTATCAGTAGCTTATCAATCTCCTGTTTTAGATAAACATAAAATGCCTGTAAATGAGCTTCAAACATTCTCTTAGCTGTATGTGAATTATAACCATGTTGCAATATGAAGGTAAATTTAAAATTTAAATGACCAGTTCTGATGAGGCAGAATATTAGTCCAGGAGGATCTTTCTCTGGTATGACAGGAATTACTTGAAGAGTATCAAGGAACACCAAACTGAGTATTCCACCAGAAGCATGCTCTGGCCACTCTCAATGTTTCAGTATTCAGGGGCTTTTTAAAAATACTTCTCTGAAAAAGTAGAGTTGAAATAACCACCATCAAAAACTAAGGAGTTCTGCAAGAAGGCTACTGACGTTTTAAGTTTCTATAATTTCCTTAAAATCCTTATCTTTAAAATGGCCCACTTGCCTACAACCGTCCTGTGTCAAATCATACAGTAACAGAGGGGTTAAATTACAAAATTTGATTCCAAAAGAGTTCCTGTCTGTATAGATGTGGCTGGAAATAGCTGACATTACCAGTTCTTAGTCTTATCAGGAATTGTTTGTCAAACTAAACCCGAGATGTGAGAGAATTCATAGATGTTCCTGTATGCTCGTGGTGCCAACATGACAGATCTGTGAAATTCCCTGATTTGTCAGTTGGATTTTCTCTTCCCGTGCCTGTACCATAATTTTCTTCCTTGTTTAACTGCTGCTTGTAATGTTCTGTTTTCAAAAGGTCATAAATATACTGGATCTCTAGATGATCCAGTATATTTACCACATTGGTCAGCTGCAGCTTTGCCTAGCTGAGTCTTGAAAACTTTCAGGGCTGGAGATATCAAATATCTCTGGCAATCTGGCTACACAACCCCTCCTATGGCAAGCTTGTTCTGATATTTTTCCTGACTTCCAGCATGAAAATGATAAAGTGGGACCTGTGTACTTCATCTTGGAACAAGTTCACATCTCTAAAAAAGCAAGACATCTTTCTTCAAATGATGTCTAAAACTTTAGCTATCCATATTTTAAAGGATAAGAAGTGAGTCTTATTTCACACCAATATTTATCCAACTGAACAAGGTAAAAACTTGTACCAGGTTGAAAAGTGAGCACATTACTTTATTTTTTCTAATTTCTTGTGGTGAAAATGCAGCAATCCCAAACCTGGTAATTTACTTTCTTTTCTCCTACCCTCCACACCTGCTGCCTTTTTTTTCCCCAGATTTTCCAGACACATTCATGGGCATCCATCTAGGACTGGTTGGAAAGATTATGCAGACTGCCATAAGAACATTATTGTAATAATGTTCACTGACAAAGGTTGTTCTATAAAGAACTGTATAAATCATGTACAAGAGTCTGAAGCCCTTAAGTGAGTTTAACTGAAGAGATACTGTTGTGGTAAAACACACTCTATTTTTTATCATGTGAGATATTTCTTCACTTCCCAACTCCACTTTTTACTCAAAATTCTTGTTCACTCTACCTTTGACAAAAGTGTCATGATTTGTGCCATGCTGCATGTTCTTTGTTCTTAGAAATGTCAGAAAAACTTTGTTAAGCTCTGTTAACCCCCTTCAAGTCAATGTGTGAGAGAAAAATGTTGCCTTCTATCTGCAGTCAGTGTTGTCTTTGTGGGTTTAGTGGGTGTTTTTTCATGAGTTCTGTGGGGAAGTAATAAGCATGGGTTTGTATGTTCATTTTATTACTGAACATCAGTATGCTGAGAGCATGATGAAGCAGATGATACGCTCTGCTTTGCTGCCTTTGGGAAGGACTCAGACTGTCACAGATTGGCAGCCAAACAGTTTGTTGGAACAGCAGCTTTAGAGTATGACATAATGTGCTTTCAAATCACTTCTGAGTTGGGTCAAAGGAAAAAAAAACTTGAAGGATTGACCACAAAGAGAGGATTTGCCTGCTGTCAGGTTGCTGAGGGGCTCTGGCCTAGATATAAGTGGGACTGTGGCTTTTTCTTTCCAGTACTACAAAAACATTCAAAGAGGGGATTCCACTTCCAATTTAAAGTGCACTTTGGCACTGGTTCTAGAACAGGCTCCATAACCCTGTCTGTTCTCACCTAAAACTTAATTCTACTTTATTTGTAAGCTTAGTCTTGTGAATAATTTTAGTGTGGGAGAGCAACTGAGAAACTCTACTAGAAACTACTTAATTCCTCTGCAAATAATGCAGTAACTATTAACACAATGTCTGTAAATGAATTCTTGTGACTTTAAAAGTGAAACAGTTGTGGAAATCAAGCTCCTATGAGAAATGCAGAAGTGGTGCTTTGCATTTTGCAGATTCTTCTGGAAAACAGCTTTCAACTTTATTGCTAAGCTTTGACTGTGCATCATAACTTTTTATTAGCATAATTATGCTAAATAATTAGCTAAATTAGCTAAATAGCTAAATATAGCAGGAGTTGGACTCCATGATCCTAGTGTGTCCCTTTCAACTTAGCATACTCTCTGATACAGTCTCCTAGGAGAAAGTAGCACAGATTTTTCCAGTGGTGGATAGTATGGCACTGGGAGGCAATGTTTTCAAGAACAGAGCTTTTACCCATTCTATGTTCTCACATGAAGCTAAAAAGCTCTTGTAAAAGTGCTAATTTCCATGGCATTTTTCATTCTCATTTCAGGCCAGGATTTCTGTTACTCTATTGCCTTGGTGTGCTGACAGCAGCTTTGCTTTCCCTCTGAAGTTCACTTCAGAGCTCTGATACTCCTTTCTAGCCTAATGTATTCATTCCCATTTGATCCAAAGGAGGGAACTGCTGGGAGGTGGTGGGGGAGCTGACCTGTATACTAGGAACGAAATTCAGGTGTAAATTAAATGAGAGAATGAATTTGGTCATTCATACTAGGCGGACTCTGGCCTCTTGTAAATGCAGCTTTCCCTTGTTGCTATCAAGGGATATTTAAAAGAGAAGAAATTTTGAAATGGCTCAAGATATTTATATTTCTTGTTCCAGCAGACTTGTGAAGGCACTGTGGGTGGTATCGTGCAATAATTGCCTGGGATTTCCAATCTATTCCTGTTCACTAGAATTGCCAGACATACTCTTGGCCAGCAGAGAATGGTGTAGCCATTATTGCTGTATTTGGGTCCTTGACTTGAAACCGGTTTGTTTTTTTTTAATTGTGACACTCCCTCACATACAGCACAGTTAGATCTGTTCTCTTTTCCTATCTCCATGGCTGGAGATATTCGCTAGATTTTTATTATATCCTGTTGTGTCTAAATTGGCAGATTTCAGTGGAGGACCAATTAATGAGGCACATAATGTAAGAAAACTCTGTGTGAGACCATACAGAAATGGGTGGTGATTTTTATTTTAAAGCTCATCTCACTTAGCTCACTCATTCTGTCAAAAGAACCAAGGTGTGTATATTCAAGTGGTGTGGCCAGGAGTACTTCTGGCAACATGTCCTGGTTTCCACTGGGATAGAGTTAATTCTTTTCCTAGTAGCTGGTACAGTGCTGTGTTATGGACTCATTGATAACACACTGATGGCTCAGCTGTTGCTCAGCAGTGCTTACCCTGAGCCAGGGGCTCTTCAGGTTCCTGGGCTCTGCCAGTGAGGAGCTGCACGAGGACCTGGGAGGGAAAATGGCCAGGACAGCTGATCCAAACTGGCCAACGGGACATCCCATAGAATATCATGTCCAGTAAATAAACCGGGGGAAGTTGGCTGGGAGGGGCTGATCCCTGCTGGGAGATGGGCTGGGCATCAGTCAGTGGGTGGAGAGGAATGGTACTGTGTATCACTTGTTTCTCTTGGATTTTTTTTTCTCTCTTTTTGTTTTCTTGCTTTGCATTATTATTATTAATTACTATTAATTACACTTAAATTTATTTTGATTACTAAACTGTTCTTATCTCAGCCCCTGGGTTTTACTTTTTTTTGATTTTCCTCCCCATCATGATATGGGGGTAAGGGGAGGGGGAGTGAGTGAGTGGCTGCTTGGTGCTCAGTTGCCAGCTGGGGTTACACCATGACATAGCAGAACAAGGGGCACTGCTTACTGAGTCCCTGGCATGTCTTGGATTATTCAGGACCAGTAACTACAGCCTGGTTCTACTGAACATATTTTTTGTACCTTTCTAAGTTCACAGTGATTGTTATCTTGTTTTTTTCACCATGTCCTACCTCTGAGTGTTATTAGACAGCATCACTATTTTATGAATTATCCTTTTGCCTCCTTTTCTGAAAATAGTCTGTCCTTTGTTCGCCTAATTAGATATCTTGATAAGCCACATGTTTATGTGCTGAGACTGTGACGACCTGCTGTTCTGCACCAAGATCTGGAGAGTGGGTGAGGTGAGAAAGAAGGTGCAGGGCACTTTCTGCAGCTCAGTAAGAAAGACCTGACAAAAAATGGCTTAATAAAATACCTGCTTTAAGAAGACACAATAAATAAGACAGACTAAAGATAGGAATATATGTTGGGAGTAAACCTTTTATCCCTTCAGATGCTGAGAAGCACTCTTGCATGCAGCATCATGTGGGCAGACTTTGGCACAGTATGCTATGCATAAACCATCTGTGGAGACAAGTTCCTCCTCTTTGGTCCTTCAAGATAATAAATAATGTACTTACAAGTAAGCAACTCTACTCCTGAAGGTTGTTGAGGTGAGAACTTCCGGCTGCACTGTTGGACATGGGCATGGATGTGGAGGTGGAGCTGCCTGTGGGCTCCTCTGCTGCAGCCAGCTGCTGAGGTGACCCTGCAGACACGGGACACACACAGAGCACAGCACAGAGTGAGGACCATGCTGGGTGTGCTGCACAGCACAGCACAGTGCAGACCTGCGCCTGCTCATGCAAGCTGCGATGTGGCTCACCAGCTCCTCCACCTAAAGCAAGTGTTTTTCCCAGCCAGGATAAACACACCCACTGATCTAGGTGTTACCAGCACTTGTTTGTTTTTTCTGCATTCACTCATGTATTTGCATTCATATTTGATTCATACCAGTCCCGATATTTCTGTTTCTCTGCAATACTACTTTTGTATGCTGCTCCAGGAAGTATAGTGGAAAATTCTGTCTCTTTCACTCAGTGCTGCTTTGACTCAAAAAAGTTAAGAGATCATGAGTTTAACCTCTGAAGTGTTTTACTTGAAAAAAACCTATTTGTGAAACTAGTTCTACTTCAAATTAAAACTCATTGGAATCCAAAGTACGTTGCTGCATCAGTCAGCATACTTATCTTTCCTTCTTGCTATCAGAGGAAGCACAAGCCTGGGTTATCAGACTGGTGGCCATGAAACACAGTGCTCTGATTTATACTAAAAATACTGTTCTGGACATGAACTGATAGAGGTGTTCTGAGACAGTCATTATGTAACCTGAAATTTTTTTAGTTGCTTCTGGGTGTAGTTCAATATATGAAGAATGGCAGGGCAAATTTCCATGGCTTTATTGCTGACTTATTTTGTTGGGGAAAAAGGTAGACCATGTTACATACTGTAAAACTTTGCCAAATAATTTTCACAGACATTTCTCTCTATCATGCATGATGCTTTTTTTTTTTTTAACCCTTATGTTTCATTTTGGTTCTTTGCTTAGTACTTTTCTGTTTTACCCAACTGGTAGACCAATAGTGCTTTTAAAAAATATTTTCCATTTGTACTTAATAAACCAAATCAATATTATTTTAAGCCAATTATTTATGAATCATTAGCTTACAGGGGAATGCAATAATTCACAGAACCAGAGCTTTGGAAACTGAGCTATAGAGCTCAGTTGAGATGGTAGTTGCTAAATCACAGCTTTGAGCACAATGTACTCAACTGCCTTAGGGACTTTGATGTCCTTAGAAACCTGAAGAAGTTGCTCCTTTGATTCCAGTTGTTTTCACATCTCTCTGACTGATGAGACAAATTAATTCTTCTGCCTTATATTAGAAGCCCTTCTGCTGTAACAAAAGAGTGCAGGAGCATATTAAACAAATTTCCAATGTTGTAAGGCTTTTTGTTTGATAATTTAGTACTAATGGGTATGTTTCTGTTGATGTTTGTGGGGTTTTTTCCCTTGTGGCACATCAAATATTTTCCTTCTGCATCTCTGTGATGCAATCAGAGAACTAGTTATTGTTCTTCTCCTAAATAGCATATACATCCAATATAAAAGTAGAAAGCTGACAAAATATGTCATGTTTGCTCTAAGTAACTCAACTGACATAATTTTAGTGATCATTCAACCATGAACATTTAAATGTGATCTGAGACTATTCTGATCCCCAGTGTAGCTTTGTTTTTTGTCTGACATGACTTGTATGGCTGCTCCACGTGCACACACACAAAACACAAACAAAACCATGGCAGTCTGCCTCCCCCCTCTCCCCCCCAAAAAAGCAAGGACATACTATACCTCAAGATTTGAGCCTTTGAATGTCCTCTAGCAATTCATGCCTGATTTAACCCCATTTTAATGCCTGAGTTCTTTTCCTCCTTATACTTTCTTGCTCTTGTTCATCGCAAGAGTTTTACATTCCTAGAGCAGAAGTAGCAGAGCACATTTTCCTATCTCAGGTATTTCCATTCATAGCCTGACAAAAATTATCTACCTGTAGCAGTATTTTGACACATCAGAGTATAAAATTCTCAGTTTGACATGTGGACAAATACTCTACTCAGACATCCTGTTAACAGTGGTGATAAAAGTGGAAGAAGTCTAATTTGAACACCTGAATCAAGAATAACTTGATAGCTTCAGCAAAATTTGACAGAGCATGTGCCTGTGTCTTTTAATGCCAAAAGAACAGTCTCCAACTCCATTGATTAAAAGAAAATATTCTTGTATTAATTGTAATTATGGACCAGAAAATACTCTGATTTTACTCTAGTTGACTGTTTACTTTGTATTTTGTAGTAGCTTGGCTTTTATTTGCAATAGATGAAGACCTGAATTAAGAGTGGGACTCAGCTATTCAAGTGCTTCTAAGGAATAAGCACTAAGTGGCCAAATATGACATTAGACCTAAATCAAAAACAGCACAGAATTTGAGACTTTCTTTTGTATTTGACCCTTTGCTTCGTGCTGAACCACATGCTTCCTAGGCAGTACTGAACAGATTATGTTTTGATGTGGTTTGGTTTGGTTTCATTTATTTGGCTTTTAATCTGAATTTTCTATGGTTTTATTTAATAGCAGTAACTGAGAAAGTAAGGGAATTGCAAATGACACACTACCTCCTTTTATGTTAATGATGAAGGTCTTGAATTTAGTGGGGCTAGAACTTCACATGCTGCTTTTAGGTTGAACTACAATAAATCCATGTATGGTGCCAGTACATATTCACACTGATCAGATGAGCTCTGACAAAGATCTTTTTGTCTTAACACCACTAGAAAAAATAAAGTATCACAACTAAGTCTGTTGGATAGGCTCATGTTATTGTCTCTAGATAAGAAACAAGATGACGTGGTGCTTGGATAACAATCACTTAGTTTTAATACAAATTTACATCTCTTATCAATTCATTTCCTAATCAATGAACACTTGTTAACAGTTGTCTGTGAAAAAAAAGTCACCATAAAAGAATACTTACTTTTGCACACAGAAAATAGTTGTGGAATTGAGTTTCAGGGGCAGTCAGCAACATTTGAGACGAACAAAAAGGTGACTTTGAGCAGTGCTTCATATATTTTCTTATTTGCTGACATAAAGTAATTAAAGTTTAACTGGACAAAATAATACCCAGCATCTCAGATTCCAGCAGCCAGCTGCTGCGAGTACCTCTTCAGGAAGCTTCTATTCTGTGGTCAGCCTTGCTAAAGTTTTCCTCTTTCATTTTGACTTTCCCAGCTCTCCCTGAAGCATTTGCAAATGTAGGTCACCTAAAGGAAAGCAGTGCTGAAAAAGCCTTGCACTAAGGAAACAGCATGGCATGGCCATTTCCATATACATTCCATCAAGCTTTTTTACTGTCTTAACTGCAATGCTGCATCTTAGGTATTAGACTTCACTGATGCTTACGCTCTCTGCAGTTCTGAGGTCCATTTTCTGGCCAATTCCCCTCCCGTCAAAAAAAGAAGTGTTATTTATATCTCCTCCTAAGAGTATTTTAGGGCTCTGAAAAAATGCTGACCTAACAAAGATAGAGTGAAATTGGGACTATACATGATAAATTGAATAAACTGCCCAAAAGGGACAACAAAATGTTTTTCAATGATTAGCTGAGGAAGAAAGAAATCAGAGAATTAATAAGGCTGCAGCAACTACTTTAGTCTTTGTCCATTGTATGAAATTATATGGAATACAGATATTTAGAAATGGCTGAGTGGTATGGGCTTTTGAATGTGTTGTCTTTAACTACGAAGTCAGTGGCTTTAACTACAGAGTCACTTCACACAGAGTTAAGATATTCAGTGGATGAAGGACCTGTCTCTTGTCATAACCTTCATATCCCTGAATGCTTCCCTAATAAGACCTTTTTTCCTTTTAAATAATGACTTTGTGCTACAATATTTCTATGTTGCTCAGATTCCTTACTGCAAAATGGACTATCCCCAATTTATGCACGCAAAACAGGTGCAGAGGGAAACTGAGAAGGTTGATAGCTTCTCCATGGAAAGCATGTACAAAATACACTACTGGAATCCATGTTTCTTAAATCTTGATCCAAAGCATTCGATGTCCTGCAAAGTTTATCCTTTTCTACAGCTGTTCTCCATTGTCCTACTTTTTGTTAGTTTTCACTTTTGGGATGGGCATTGGGGAAGGGAATGTAATAGAAACTGGAACAGCATTCCATCTGAGAGAAAGATCATGCGATGAGTTCTCCCAAAAAGGGTTTGTGTGCAACAGAGAAGAATGAGTGAAAAAGGGTGTTTTAAACTTTACAGCTTCTGAAGCTCTGATTGGAGCTTAACTTTTCATTACAATTTTTGATGGAAGGTTTGGCAACGAAAATTTTATCATGGTCAGTCATTTGCAGCACTATGCTCTGTACTGATAGAGTGATCAGTTTATTTCATTAATACATGTGCACATCTCCTGCAGTCTGGCTTCCATATCGGCATGATTTTGTCAGTAATTTATATTTCAGTAAAAGTGATGAGCAGTCCTGATTCCTTAAATATAATCAGATTAGCTTCTATACAAAGCTACAGGACTGCATATTGCAAAATACAGAATGACCTAAGTCAAACTTTCTGTGCAGGAGAATGGCCCTTTATGCTTGGCTACCAATTGGAACTTCTGTCACACCGTTCATGCAATTAAATATTCCTTGCAATTTCATATATTTAGAAATACATTTGTACTGCTAGTGGGTATGTGGCAGGTAGCTAGTTTTGCCCTCCTGTAAGTGACTACAATTATACACGTAACTGTACATAAATTGACTGTGTGTAACATACTATGGCATATTGACAATATGTATGTTGCACTTGGATATACAAATGACAATATTTATGACTATTTGTATAACTTGGAAAGCTGTACTTAATTTTCACAAGATGGAGTAGGCTAGATTGATTTTCACTTTTTGTAACTATTCCAAGAAGGGGTTAAAACAAGGAAAAAACTGAACAACCCCTATTTTTCTACATGAATTTAAGAATTTAAGAATTTTTAGGAATTTAAGAATTATCCCACAATTTTGAAGGAAGTTTCAACCAAATTAATGTTCTTTGATTCACACAAATTTCTGATTAAGACTTATCATATTTGAAATTTACAAGTGAACTAAAGTGACCTGTTATAATAATTACATGATCTTGGTGATACATTTCCCTACCCAGGCCTGATGGCTCAAGAAATCCTTTTATTTACTCTTTGCTAGTTCTGGCTGAAGACAGGATATGTCTTCTGATTCACTGAGTAATGTAAGATTTATGTAATCTACCATTTTGTCAGCATTACATCTCATGCCTCTCAATCTGGGAACAAATGTTGGCCACGAAGTTTTCCAACTCTGGTGGAACTGGCTTAATGTTAGCAAAGGAGCTGTCTAAGCAGGAAAGAATTCTCTGTCTTGTGGAGAACCAGGGAAGGAAGGAAGAAATAGCAAAAAAAAACAAAACACCAAAAAACCAACAAAACCTTTGAACAGAATTCATATGAGGATAGACATAGAAATAACAGAAATGGCACTAAGTATAGAAGCTTGAAAAGAAGCTGTGTCAAATGCAGGAAAGAGATCTGCATCCCTCCCACAAGACTTTGTCTTGAAGCAGAACTGGCATGTTAGCTGATGGAGAGAATGAAGTAGGTAAATATGCACAGTTTTATTTTGAATAGATTTGTGTATTTCTTGTAGTGTTAATTAAAATCAGTAACATTCTTGAATTCAACATGACATCTGGTTGTGCTTTTCTTATTGTGTAGCTCTGGAAAGGGAAAATGTAGAGCAAGTTTTCTACTCTGTAGAAAGACATCTGTTGCCATCAGACCAGAGGCGAGAAAGTTCATCCTTAAACTGCAGCTTGTAGGAATTTTACATTCTGAAAGTCCCAGTGGGACCCAGGGTATAGGCAGTGCCTGCACTCTGCTCCATTCCTGGGTTCTAAGGATATGTACTCCTGCTGCAGTAGCTTGGGAGTGTTTAACAAGGGTGTATCCGAGACAATGACACTTGATCAATCATTTAGTCTGTTTAGAAGAGCAAAGGAGAATTTAAAATGCTAGGTCATGCTGAAAAATCATCAGGTCAGGTCTCAGGGGAGTCCACACAATGGGCCTGTGCCTAGAAGAAAAGATGGTATCCTTCATCCACAGAAATAGCCTACAAACACAATGGAATGGAAATGCATTGCTGGGGGAATGCAGCTAATCTTAGGATAAGATAGTGAGATCTCCAGGTTGTAGTCAAGGGTCTTTTCTCTTGTGAGAGAATAGACTTCCTGAGGAGACCGAGATAATCAAGGGTTGGACTGCTCTTGGGATTTTCTGCGAGGGCCTGTTCTGTGGCAGAGCACTACTGTCTCATCAGTGTACAACTGAATAGATTCTTTTCTGGGCTGAGAAAAATCACTCTTTGTGCAAGGATGAGAGGGGGCTTCTGGGAACTCTCAGGAATTAATCATAACAGTGTAAGTGTATTACGTAATATAAGTGTACTGAGTGCTGTAGAAATCCACAGCATACATGTTGGCATTCACATTATTTCATTTTTTGAAAAAATGTCCAAGGCACACACAGCACCCAATGATACCATTCTTGAGCTAAAAATGAAAATAAATGCAGACAAAGAAGAACTGCCAAATTTGCTCTAAATTATGGAAGAAGTTAATTTCCATACAGGATTAAGATGAACCCAAAGTTACATTACTTTTATTAAGATAATGTGATAATACGTTGAGTTGACCTTGGCTAGCCTGAAAGGTGCCCACCAATCCCACTATCACTTCTCTGCCTCAACAGGAGATGTGACAAAAGGCTCATGGTCAAGACAAGGGCAAGGATATGACTCAGTAATAACCATCATGGGCAAAACAGACTCACTGTGGGGAAATCAATTTAATTTATTGCCAATGAAATGAAAACAAATCTCAAACCACATTCCTCCCACTGGTCCTTCTGTCCAAAGCTCAACTTCCCTCTCGACTTCTTTATCTCCTNGGGCTTCTGGGAACTCTCAGGAATTAATCATAACAGTGTAAGTGTATTACGTAATATAAGTGTACTGAGTGCTGTAGAAATCCACAGCATACATGTTGGCATTCACATTATTTCATTTTTTGAAAAAATGTCCAAGGCACACACAGCACCCAATGATACCATTCTTGAGCTAAAAATGAAAATAAATGCAGACAAAGAAGAACTGCCAAATTTGCTCTAAATTATGGAAGAAGTTAATTTCCATACAGGATTAAGATGAACCCAAAGTTACATTACTTTTATTAAGATAATGTGATAATACGTTGGGTTGACCTTGGCTAGCCTGAAAGGTGCCCACCAATCCCACTATCACTTCTCTGCCTCAACAGGAGATGTGACAAAAGGCTCATGGTCAAGACAAGGGCAAGGATATGACTCAGTAATAACCATCATGGGCAAAACAGACTCACTGTGGGGAAATCAATTTAATTTATTGCCAATGAAATGAAAACAAATCTCAAACCACATTCCTCCCACTGGTCCTTCTGTCCAAAGCTCAACTTCCCTCTCGACTTCTTTATCTCCTCCCCTTCTGAACAGTGCAGGGGGATGGGGAATAGGGGTTCAGGTCAGTTCATAATGCTTTGTCTCTGACACTCCTTCCTCCTCATACTCTTCCCCCAGCATGGGGCACCTCCCATGGGAGACAGTCTTTCACAAAATTATACAACACAGGTCCTTCCCATGGGCTGCAGTTCTTCATGCACTGCTCCAGTGTGGGTCTTTTCCACAGGATGCAGTCCTTCAGGAATAGACTGCTCCAGTGTGTGTCCCCACATGGGGTCACAGGTCCTGCCAGAAAACCTATTTCATCATGGGCTCCTCTGCATGGGGTCACAGGTTCTGTCAGAGGCCAGCTCCAGCATGAGCTTTTTCTTCTTCACTTCACAGGTTCCTTCAGGGAGTATCCACCTGCTTGGACATAGGGTCCTCCACAGGCTGTGGGGTGGATGTCTGCTGCATGGGCTGCAGGGGCACAGCTGCCTCACCATGGGCTGCACCACAGACTGCAGAGGAATCTCTCCCCTGGTGCCTGGAACACCTCCTTCTGCTCCTTCTTCCCCTCCAGACCTTGGGGTCTGAACAGTTGTCTGTACCATTCTCTCGCCCATCTGCTGCTGCTGTGCAGCACTTTTCCCCCCTTGTTAAATAGCTATCACTGTGTGCTGCCACCAGGCTCAGCTTTGGCCAGCAGCAGGTCCGTCAGCCAGCTGGAGCTGACTCTTTCTAACACGGGGGCAGCTTCTGGTATCTTCTCACAGAAGCCACTCATGTAGCCTGCTTGCTACCAAAACCTTGTCATGTAACCCAAATACAGATAATCCAAAAATGGCCTTCTGTGATTTTATACTAGAATTTTCTAAAAATTAGTTTTGGAGGTGTGAAAGACAAGCATCTTGAAGAAGAAACAACAGCTGAAAGAATAAGAACCTTTACTGAAATAANACTTCCCTCTCGACTTCTTTATCTCCTCCCCTTCTGAACAGTGCAGGGGGATGGGGAATAGGGGTTCAGGTCAGTTCATAATGCTTTGTCTCTGACACTCCTTCCTCCTCATACTCTTCCCCCAGCATGGGGCACCTCCCATGGGAGACAGTCTTTCACAAAATTATACAACACAGGTCCTTCCCATGGGCTGCAGTTCTTCATGCACTGCTCCAGTGTGGGTCTTTTCCACAGGATGCAGTCCTTCAGGAATAGACTGCTCCAGTGTGTGTCCCCACATGGGGTCACAGGTCCTGCCAGAAAACCTATTTCATCATGGGCTCCTCTGCATGGGGTCACAGGTTCTGTCAGAGGCCAGCTCCAGCATGAGCTTTTTCTTCTTCACTTCACAGGTTCCTTCAGGAGTATCTACCTGCTTGGACATAGGGTCCTCCACAGGCTGTGGGGTGGATGTCTGCTCCATGGGCTGCAGGGGCACAGCTGCCTCACCATGGGCTGCACCACAGACTGCAGAGGAATCTCTCCCCTGGTGCCTGGAACACCTCCTTCTGCTCCTTCTTCCCCTCCAGACCTTGGGGTCTGAACAGTTGTCTGTACCATTCTCTCGCCCATCTGCTGCTGCTGTGCAGCACTTTTCCCCCCTTGTTAAATAGCTATCACTGTGTGCTGCCACCAGGCTCAGCTTTGGCCAGCAGCAGGTCCGTCAGCCAGCTGGAGCTGACTCTTTCTAACACGGGGGCAGCTTCTGGTATCTTCTCACAGAAGCCACTCATGTAGCCTGCTTGCTACCAAAACCTTGTCATGTAACCCAAATACAGATAATCCAAAAATGGCCTTCTGTGATTTTATACTAGAATTTTCTAAAAATTAGTTTTGGAGGTGTGAAAGACAAGCATCTTGAACAAGAAACAACAGCTGAAAGAATAAGAACCTTTACTGAAATAAAGGAACCAACATTTTACCTCATTCTTATCCTGGCCGTTGGAGAGGGAAGTACCTGGTGGACGGCAAACTGAAGGGTAGAAATGAGGCGGATGTGGATTAGGTTGGCAGCCCGTATATGCCCTGAGGTATCAATGATTTATTTTTATGACTCATTTGTCTTTGCCAAAACTTTATGATGCCATATTTTCATTAGTATGACTTCAGAACTAGGAACTAAATTACTCAATTAAATTACATTAAATTGCTAAATTAAGCCTCTAAAACCCTCTCCATCTGAGAACATAAGGTTTTCAAAGTGTGACCAGAAATCAGGTGTTGTTAGGTTCTTTGATAAAAAGCTTGTCTCCACACTCTAAATGTGGCACAGAATAACAATATCAAGCAGAGGAACCTTCATCTTTATGGGGAACTCAGAAAAAAAGATTCCCTGCCCTAGTCTCAGGAATGTCACAAAAGAGAACTGATGGTCATCATCCAGGTCTGAAACACAGCAGATGAGTCTGGAAAGGCTCTCCAGACAAACTTAAGGGTTGAAGTCAGGGCTACTGTCTAGAGGGTGTAACACACACTGTGGGATGCAGGGGAATGGAATGGAATGGAATGGAATGGAATGGAATGGAATGGAATGGAATAGAATAGAATAGAATAGAATAGAATAGAATAGAATGTTCATCAAGTCCAGCTGCCTGATTGCTACAGGGCTGATCCAAAGTTAAATGTTGTTTTTAAGGACATTGTCCAAATGCCTCACACACTGACAGGCATGGGGAATCAGCAACCTCTACAGAAGACTTGTTCCAGGGTATGACCATCCTTTTGGTAAAGAAATATTTCCAGGTATCAAGTCTGAACCTCCCCTGACATTCAGGGAATCTTAGGATTGCACAAAACATCTTTTGGCTGGTGTAGGGGACAAAACCAAAGGCAGAGGAAGGGAGGGCTCATCATGGCTTGGAGAAAATGGGTCACAGAAGGCTAAGGGGACAAAAGCAGTTGCTCCTGTATAAACAGGCTGCTGGACAGTATGCTTGTCTGGCCGTGACCCACACCTGATCATCACCTACTATCTTGCCTTCTTCTTAAATTACATTTCTAACTATTTTCCTGAATTAGTGGACTCTGTTCTGTGCGTTGTGATTGTATGGATGTCTAACTGTCAGCAACTGAAATCAGACAAGGGATTATAGGGCTTGCAAATCAGCAGAGTTGCCAACTGAAGAGACTGCAGTGAGTAAAAACAAGTACCAACAACTGCTCTGCAGATCAGGGGTTATATGTGTCTGTGGTGAGAGCAATTGGACCAAGTGAGAGTGCAAACATCAAGCCAAACTAGGTGGAGAAGAGATTAAGAGGCTTGGGAAGGAAGTATGTCTCTGGGAGTAAGGCAATTGGAGAAGGTGACTTCCAAAGGGACCAAGAAGTCTCTGCCAACTGATGGAGAGGATGTAAAATCTGAAGGCCAGCAGAGAGACTGCATGTGTATGTGTATCTGTGTGGGAGGAAGCTAGGGACAAGAGTGATCCAGGCTGGAAGGAGGGCCTGTCTAAGATATTGGGTGGTGTTTTCCCAGGAGAGATCCACAGAGTGCATGTTTATGTGCTGCAGTGTGCAAGGAAATCTGTACCAGCAGCTGGAGTGGGACTGTGGTGTTTGGGGAATAGTGTGTCCAGATGCCCTCCCCAGCAACTGGGGAGACCTGGGATCCATGGCCAGTTACTGGATGGACTGCGTGTCTAAGCCCAACTACTGAGAGAACCCTGGTGCACATGAATGAGGAGGTCTGTACCAGCAGGTCCATGGTGTGTGTCTGTGGGTGACAAGTGAAAAGCAACTACAGTGGGATTGCAAGTCTTAGGAGCTTGTACGTCCAGCGTACAGCAGTGGGGTACACTGTGGATCCAGGGACAGGCTGAGTATCTAAGGTCAGCTACTGGAGGAACCCACATTATACGTATGCATATATTTAATGGACTTTCATCCTGATTAGCCAAAGGGCAACAAGATGAGGCCATTGGTGCTGTTTGTGCTTGTGTGAGTGCTGAGTGTTTCCGGCTGTATTGATCAGTGAACCTGCCCATGTGTATATGCACATATGTATTGCAGAGATGAGTTTGTATCTCTGTGCCTACCAAGAACACATGTTTAGTTTCACTACTGAGTACCAATACAGGCTGGGAGATGGAGGCATTTGGAGGAGCCTTGCAGAGAAGGACTTGGAGGTGTTTGCAGATGACTTTGATTTGTGCTCTTATGAGAGATCACAACTGCATTTGCCCTGCACTGCCACAAAACCTTCACTTGTAGTACAGCCAAAGTCAACCCTAATGAGAAGGGTCTTTTAAAGCCCGTTTATGACATTCTGGGTCATTTCAATAATTGCCTTCAGTTACTGAAATCAGAGATTATAAACTAATTGTATAATAGTTTGTAAAATATTGCGCATCCTGAGGCAAGTATAGGTATATGACCAATTAAAAAATTAGCCATATATATATCCTGTATTTGAAAAACTGAGAATCCACTGCACATTAGCATTTTGCTCTCCTCCCTCACCACTGCAGGCAGATTGTTTTAACTTCATTCCACCACACCAGCAATCAAGTTACAGTCCACCAAGCTCTGCGGGGTCATTGGATTCTGGCTGTAAATTCACAAATGAGGGTGCACAACGGCTCACTAGATTCCTGCTGACTCTTAGACTGTGCCTGTGCTCTAGGATTTTGGATGGGATTGCTTTAGACTAGGTTGATGGCTGCCCGTCTCCACTGTGCCGGCCTCAGGCTGCTTCCAGGCGAGAGGCAAGCTGAGGCAAGGTGAGGCTTTTACGGAATGCCCGCTGGACCACACAGCCCACTCTTTCACATGGTTTTCACCTACGTCGACAACCTCAGCTTCGAGCACAGCCGAGCGGCCATCCAGACCCAAACCTGCCAGAGCGCGGCAGGACACAGAGGACATTGGTATCCCTGGGTGTATCGGAAAGGGGAGGCACAGGATGCGCGAGCAGGGCGAGGCTCCCCCTGCCGCCGCGCACCTGCCGCTGCGCGCCGGGCGGCGGGGTAAACGGGGGAAACGGGAATAACGGGAATAACGGGAGAAACGAGGGAAACGGCGCCGGCAGGAGCGCGCCGCACCAGCGGGCCATGTAAGGCAGCGGCGGCGGCCGCCTCGCGGCTCCTCAGCCAGCGNGGGCGCTGGACGGAGCCCGGCCAACGCAACCAGACCTGCCGCTCTCCACAGCCGGCGGTGAGTGCGCGGGTGCCGCTCCCGGGCCGGGCGAGGACCGCTCCGCCGGGAGTGGGTGGGGTGCGTGTCGGGTGCGCGTCGTGTGCTGTGCCCGCTCCCTCCTTCCCATCGCGCCGCTAATCGATCGCCGCTCGGTTATCGAAGGCGCGAGGGGAAGGGGCGCTGGCGGCGCTGCCGGGGGTCTGGCGACCCCGGTCGGCCCCTCTCGGTGCCCACCCCCACTGGAGGGGCGCCCGAGCCCAGCCCGGCGCGGCCGCCGCCGTCGTTATGTAACGCTCGCGGGGGGCTGCGGGCGGCAGCTCCGCATCCCTTCTTGGGGTTCACCTCCGTGCTGTGCCCCCGATGTTGTGCGCTTCTCCTGCTTCCCTCCGGGAACCGAGGGCAAGGGGCCGGCGGGGAGCGGGGCTCTGTGCGGAGCTGTGCGCCTTTGCCTGCCACGGGGATGGGCTCCGAAGCCGCATCCCCCGGTCGCCATCGAGGAGGGACGCGCGGCCGCAGCCAGCGTGGGACCCGGGGCGGCTTCCCGGCTCCCTGCGGCAGCAGGTCCGTGGCTGGGCGAAGCTGGAGGCTGGCTGCGGGCGGCTGGTGAGCCCCGCGCTGCCCCCGCGGGCGTCTCCCGGAGGGGCCGGGAAGGAGCCACCTTGCACGCACACACAAAATGCTTCGCAGTCAACAACAAAGCCTCGGCCGCCCCAGCTGGTGCGGCTTCATGCGCTCGGGTAGAGGCAGCGGTCCCCTTTTATGGAGACCGATGGGGAGAGGCGATTTGCCATTTCTTTTTTTTTTTTTTCCTTTAAATCCCCAAGCGGTAGCTGGAGGGGCTTCGTCTTCGAGAGCCGCTCCTGCATAGCGTCCAGCGTCCTCCACAAAACCAGCATCAGGTGTGGGAGACTATTTAGCGCCTGTGGGGTAGTATCCGCAGATATACAGCCAAGTCCTCCGGGGTGGAAAACAAGGACGAGACAAAATCCTGTGAATTAATCTGTAACCCCGGCTAGCTCGTTTGAAAATAAATAGAACCCCTGCCTGCGCGCTTCCCCCACCCCTCCTCCGCCAGATTACCAGCGGTTGCAAATATTTCTCCAGTCCTGGATATAAGCTCTTGTACCTTGGTGAAATTTTTCCAAGGGGAAGTATGCTACAAGGTACGGAACACACACGTGAGTAGCATCTTAAACGCTGACAGCTTTGAATCGTACGAGATGCTGCTGACAACCAGATTCCCTGTTCGTGTTTTGCAGGCTCTACATGAGCAGGTTTGGGAGGGGACAAGTTTTTTCGGATTTTACAGAGGGTTGCATAACTGCTCATGTTTATTTGAAAAGAAGAGGAGGAGCAAACCCGAGCCCCAGCCTGAAATGAAACACATGATGTGAGACTGTCTTTTACTGAGCCTTCCCACTGTTTTCTCAGCTAGCATCATTAAATAGTATGCTTTAGACGATTGGAAGGGGTTAGCATGATAATAAAACATTAAGGTGTGGGGTTTTTTTCTTCTAGTGCTGTGAAAACTTTGGGGGAAACCAAAAAGATACCTATGTACTTTCATAGTCTTAGGCTTAAAATAGCATCACTGTTTATCAAACCTGTACAACTTATTTTTAAAATGGCAATGGCCATTTTTTTAATCCTTTAGCAATAAGCTACTTAATGTTTTTAGAGACCCTATCTCAACTCATTCTTTCATCTCCCCAATCCAAAATAAAATGCTATTTTGAATGCCTTTTTACATCTCTGGGTCACAGTTACATGCTTTCAAATAGTCCATCATTTGTAACTGCTGAAGTGTATGTCCAGTATTAAATTATAGTACAGTGTAATGCTTAGACAGCATGCCTTGCAAGGATCAAATTGCAGATAAAGTTGACATAGGAATCTCCTGCAGTGCTTGCACTTGACCCTTGTAAATCTAAGAAAAGATATTTATAAATGGAAATATACATCCACCAAGTAGTTGTTTCTGTCTCATATTTAATCTGTGGCTTGACTGTGGTGAAAAATAATGTCTTTTAATTTAATTTTTATAGTAGATATATTAATATTATATTATTATTATATTATATTTTATAGTAGATATATATTTTATAGTATAAAATATAATAGTATAGTATAGTAGATATAGAGTATATTTTATAGTAGATATATTCCAATTACTTTCTGGAGGCAGCCATGTGATAGAAGCTATTTTTACTTCTTGTATATTGAGCTTAATTTGAAAAAAAATAAGGCTCTTAAGGACTGAGGCAGTCAGTTATGTCAGTTTATGTTGTATATTCTTATTATAGATAGAAGCAATTAATTGTACTCAGTATGTCTCCTAGTGCTTCAGAGAATAAGCCGTACAATGTTTAACCTTGATAACTTGCTCTCAGATGATAAGCTAAAATACAAATGAAAACAGTATCAGATATTTTTCTTGCTTTACATACTTTAATTATGTAAGTCTCCAGTGTGAGGTTGTGGCCATACTCACAAGCCTCTATCTCTCTATATTTATATATTATTATATGTATTTCATATATTACAACAAGAACAGTCGTTCTGTGGCATAGTCAGTCACTCAGTGATGTCATGTCCTTTTTATTTGTATGTGCATACTGGTTGCAGGCTTGCATAAATGGAATGGAGTCTCTTCAGCAAGCAGCAAAGTTTGTTTTTGTCTCCTCCTGAAACCCATTTTTATGCTGTGCGTAACTGAAATTAAATGCAGGTGTATAATTTCCACACCTACTGTTTCTCTGCTGTACTGGCATGACTACTGTGGGCATAAGTGCTTCTAGAAGCCTCTGCCAGTTAGTTGAAAGGAAATATTTTGCTTACTGTTTGTATTGCCGTAGGGTCTGGGAGCTGTGGTCAGGGACCTTTACTAATGTGTTATGTCCAGTATAATGGAACAAAAACTTGGGCATGGCCCCCCTAAATATTATGATGCAAAATAAAGAACAAGGAACTGTAAGTGGTTCAAAAGAGTCGTGCAAAAGAGGAATCAAGCTGATGTTAAGAAGGATACATTGGTATGTGTGTGCATTATCCAGCTGTGTACTTTCTTGTTCTCGTGTAAGAGCAAAGGGGATTGTAAAACTTAATGTAACAGTCCCGCTGTTCTCGGAGGGTTATCCTTGGGATATATGAATGGCTTGGGTTTGGGGGATTTTGAAATGTATCTAACTTGACTAAATGCTGAAAATTAAGGTGAAAAAATCTACATCAACCCAATATGAAAAATTTTCTCTTCAGACTACCTAATTTTTACAGTTTTTTAAATTTAAGGTAATATTTTAGAATTTTGAAATGGAGTTTTCATTTCAAATTCCAGTTATACAGGAAAAAAATAATGTTTTTTCTTTTCCTCAGTGTTTTCTATAAGCTGTTCTAGTTCTTTCTTCATCTCATCCCACTCATGTGCCTAAACCACCCCAGAAATACATAATAACAACTTACACCTTCAGCTGAAAGACATTTCTGAGTGAATGCATCACTCTGCTCATCCCAAATTGCCCATACATAGAAGTACTGCAAGAATTTCCCATTTCATTGTAGCCTGGTTATTGGGATACTTTGGAATAATGCTCAGGAGAACTGTACATTGAAAGGATGTTACTGGTAAAATACCCCTGTATAAATATGCTCTTTATGTACCCAGGGGCTGTACATGTGTTACAGGACAAGTATGCGTATCCTGCTCATGTTTCAGGACACTCTTCCTGAGTGGGTGTTTATCTCAAGTGCTGACAGAGCAGAACAGTCTGATTCTGTGCTACTCGGTTTTCTTGGCTCATAGTGGTATGTCCATCAAAACAGATGGGAAGGTTTTCTTTATTGTTAGTTGTTATGTGTGGTGGGTGGGCAATTCACATTGCTGCTGCTAAGAGGGATTCTTAACTCTGTCAGGACTCTGAGGCAGCAATGGAGAAGCTTAGGGTCATAGTCTTGCTGGCTGTCTTAAGGTTCCCTCTTTCTTTTCCTCCTCACCCTTCTCCTGCCTCATAGTGTCCTGAGTTTGTGGTATGAGTTTACCTTATCCTGGATAGGAACCCAAGAGCTGGCAACGAAGAATGTACAGATCAAAGGTTCAATGCATTACATGACTGATGAAAAGATAAAAATGAATCTGCAGTGTAACTGTTTTAAATCGTCATATGGAGTTAATTTTTCTCAGTTTGGCTAATCTCAGGAAAATGCTTCTGTGTCAGTGTTAATGTATTAGGAGCATTTGACAAAATGAGCACAGAGAAACCTGAAATAAAAAAAAAATCAATGTGATAATAGTTTTTGCTTGAATCTCTGAGGGTTGCAGTCCTAGTTCAGATTCCTAAATGGTGTTTTATTGGATCAATGCTAAGAAAATTCTTGCAGTAGTAGTGAAAATGCCAAGAGGTTTTGCTCACAAAATTCTTTCTTCGTTGTTGATGGCACTGTTTATTTTTAATTTAAAAACAAACGTGTTTTGGCTTGTCTCTTCTGATTTGAGTATTGGAAGGAGTAGTACCCAAACATTTCATCTTAGAGGAGCTTAGAGATGTGAAAGAACTTACTGATTTAGCGAAGGAAGTATTTCCCTTCTTATTTTGTACCAGGCTGTGGGTGGTTGCAAAAAATCTGTACTTGAAGGTTGGTTTATTTTTGTGGATTCAGATAAAAGTGAAGTAGCAGATTTTAAGAACATAAGGGATCTTTAGACAATCTAATGTGATTCATGTATTAGTTATATTGAGTTAGTTATCCAAGAGCAATAAGCTACATTTGGTAGAAGTCCGTCTTTCAGAGATACTTGACTAAATTTTTCTTCTGTATCAAAGGCAGTCTAATATACGGACATGAGGATGTGAAGTATTTGCAGCTGTTCTTGGAAGTTACCTTTAGTACCTGGCATGGTTAATTGTCTCTTCGTAAGGAAGTCATGTTTCGGATTTGTACTGGCGTAGCCTGAATTTTCAGCTGTTGAGTTTTTTGATGTCTTTGACAGTAAAGAGCCATTTAGTAGGTGATTCAGTTTCTCTACAGAGCTATTTGGGTCTCTCAAGAATTCCACCAATGTACTTTGTAAAGTGTCTTATGGTAAAACATCTTGTCTCATGATTTTGCATCTCTTATATCATCTTCATTCCTTTGATGAGAGGTGGTACTTTGTGACTACTAAATCTCACAGTGCTTTCAAGTCTCTGTTAGCTCAGTTTTTCTTAGCTCTCTAATTCTGTCCCTGTCAATAACGTCAGTATGGTTCTCTAGATGCTTTTACTTACGGGTGGTAGTCAAAGTCCCCCATCTTACTGGAGTTTGAAGTGATGTTTCTGTACAGTCTCTGATCCCATTTCATGGAGTGGATCTCCAATACTCATTATTTTTCCAGAAATATTTTGAAAGGGTTCTGTGGAAGTTCCTGGTAGAGTCTGGTCTGGGTGGGGATGGTGGGAGGATACAATGTGCAGGGTATAAAGAAATGAGGCTAAGCAAGCTCTACAATTGTAGTGGAACCTGTAGTCAACTAATCCTGAAGTGATGACAGGCCCAGCATGTTATTTGGAGCTGTAAATTAGTTGTGTGACTAGCTACTGTGGAGAGCAGCTGTTGTCTTCCACTCTTTTGGGGTCTGTGATTTCCAAGTTTTTTTGATACACCATGAAAAAATACCTCATCTAAACAGTTGAGTCTCTTTTGTTATGCCTTAGTTGGTGTCATACTCACTTTCTCCTGTGAAAGTGGTTCTAGACACTGGCTTGTATCCTTGCCTGTGTATGAAATTGCAGAATGTTTGTGTCCAGATTATTCATCTACCAGTGAAAGCAGCCCAGCAGAGCTTAGGATGAGTACTTAAAAAGTGGAACTCCCAAGTGGAGTAGTGGCATAATGAAAGAAAAAAAAACATAATAAGAGTTCACCAGTACATGTATATGTTGTGGATGCCTTATTTATGCTTTTACCATCATAGTTAAAACCTTGTGTAAGTGACATGGTGGTATTACAGGATATTGTAGAGCTAGTTAAGAGTTAGCTAGATAGAGAATTTTTGTATACTTTTAAGTCAGGTAAACATGTTTTTCAAAAGAAATAAGTTGTAATAAAACTATTACTGTAAAGATTTGTGTGTCTGTGTACAAGTGCTTTGTTTATATAAAGAGGTGATATTTATGAAGTGGTTCTTTGAAATGGAGGAATGTAATTTACTAAGAACTAAGCTTTGTATGTAAGTAATATTGTAGAAGTAACTAGCTGAATAGCAATAGTTTTTAGAAATACAACAGTAACAATAATTTGTCAGCAGTCAAAGTAATCTCTGTGCTTGATAATGTGTTTTCTAAGTTAGATCCTTTAATGGCATATGTTCACTGTCTGAAATACTGTTTTGCTGAGAAGAAACATTGGACAGTTTAAGTAGGCACCTTTTCTGTTGTTCTGTGTGTGTCCTGCTGAAGGTCTAAATACATCTGCATGATCTGGCCAGCCTTGCCCTTGTCCATAGTGCTAAATTCACATATATTGTTAAGAGAACTTGAGGTTCGGCCATGCAGTTCCTCATAAAGCCTGCAAAAGGATTTAATTTTCTTTAGGTAAAGATGGGTTTGACTGTAGATAGAGTTGTTAGCTTTGCTTGTTTTGCAGTGGTCTGCTCATTTGTGTTCTGTGTTATGTGCTAGGGAAAATGGATGGCTGTCATTCACTTCAGCATCACATGTGGAGAAATATAACCAGAGCAGATCTCTGAAGAGAAATCCTTTAACTCTGGTTCCTACAGGTAGCTGTGAAGGAACCTTCAGAGAAGCTTTAAGAGCCGTCTAAAGTATTGCTTTTTATTAGGAAGATGTTGTATTTCTCCATCTGTTTATCCTTCCCTAAGCTTGAATGTTTATGCAAAAATGTGGAAAAAAGATTCCATCTGCTGTACTTTGTCTCTGCTGTTTTTATATGGCATAAATGATTACAGACAGTAAATAAATGAGAATTCCCTTTCATTGCAATTTTGTTAAGTTTTTATAACAAGGGGAAGATGGATCAAGTACTAAAATAAACCAGCTGCAGTCAGACAAATTGAAATGCCTTGCACTGTTTCATAATTCATTATGAATTCAATTAACTCATAAAAATAACACCTCCTGTGCTCATTGAAAAGTTGCTTTCTTTTTTGCTTGGATTGGCTAGAATGTCTTAAATTTTGGATGGCAAGTATCTGTGGTGCATTGAATAAGTTTTATCAACAGTGCAGAAACAGATTGTGATAAAAATTGCGTCCTAAGCACCTGCATTTTTACCAGCACTTGATGGGCAGGAAAAATGAGCAGGAGAATGGAAGGTAAAAGCAGGTAACACTTAACATATAAAACTAGTTATCTGGGGCATGTGGTAGAAAGGGTTAAGAAATTAGGGAGGTATCAGGGCTGAGATAGAGAGCCTGATCAGTTAGTGCATTTTAGGTTGTAGGAGCCTGAGGAATTTACACGGGAGACTTTGATTGTTAGCTAGATGGTGGCCTTGATGCTCAGTGTAAACATAACTTTGGGGTCTTGTGTTGTCGTGTTGTGGGTTGCACTGGAGCAAAGTATTTATTACACCTGAGAAATAATGCTGGCCTGTGCAAAGGTGAGTGTTACAGGAAAGAGGAGACACTAGTAGTACCATTATTGCATTGCAGCTGTGCCATTGTGTTGTTGAATCTTTTCTTCAAATTCATCAATCTTAGCAGAGATCTGCTTGATTCTTGAATGATTCTGCTGTTAAAAGTGTGAATTGGAAGTCTCCCTTAGTTCACACTAGACTTTTGACCTCATTTTAGCGAATTTTTGGTTGATAAGTATTCTAAAGATTGAACAGTTTTAAAATACACTGTCTTCTCCATTACATGAATGTATCTGAGGCTATAATAATGCTGTAGTGTTCTAGTCTGTTGCTCTGTCTTAGACAGTTACACTCATTCACTTCCACGGCAGTTAATGTTGTGAGATGACTTTCATTAAAACTGTTTTTTAACGATGTTTAAAACTTGCTGCAAATGAAAGCAATTAGAGGTTAGACAAAGCAGATGAAAAAGTACATGGTATAGCCCAAAAAAATAGGCATTCAGACTTTTGTATCCTGCTGATATATATGGATATAGATTTTTTTTTTTTCCAGAAAACATTTTTTTGGTGTGGAGATCCTAAAATGGTTTAATAGATTTGCAGCTAGTGAGAATGTATTTATATTTCCTTTATCGAGTCAGAGAACGTTGGTTCTTCAGAGTAGTCATTACACTCATGTATGTGGTTTACATGACCTTAATAATTGAAGTAGTGTAGAATGTGGGTCCCAGGGTCCTCATGATGTTCTGAATACTGGCAGCAGAACAGACATGTTTCTTCATCCCTCTCCTTTGATTTCCCTAACTGTGGCATGGCACTGGTGATAACTTGGGTTAGAAATACTTTCTAAGCTTTCTGCTGAGCAAATAAGCCATGAATTAGTTGCCAGAGACAAGGCAGGGAAGGTACTGTGGTGAATTCTGACCTGGTAGGATACGTGCATATTCAAAGAGTTGCATAAGCTTCTGAAATTGTTGGAAAAAATACTCTGGATTTTAGTAAGTCTTCCTTGCTTCTGAGAGATGGATTACTTCTAAGAGCAACTCCCACAAATCTAAATCAAAGCTATACCAGAATTCCTGCAATTTGTTGACACCTGGAAAGGGTGTGGATAAGTGAAAGAGTGTAAATTAATATAAATCCTTCAGTAGAGTTGGCAGTTAGTCAGTACTGAGGCTTTGGCTATTCACACAGCTCTAGAAAATTGAAAACTGAAAGTCACAGAAACAATAACTTCATGTCCCATCTTTTATGGAAGAATCCAGGTTAATAAGTGACTTTATCTAGTGGAGGTCTCCCAGCTGTCTGTCTGCAGATGAGTATATATTCTAAAAGGCTAAAAGGAAGTTTGGTGATATTAGAAAACGTTTTCTAATGGATTAGGCATGTGCTGAGAACACAGATCTGCACTTTCAGTCTATTTAGCATAAGATAGTCGTGATGTCAGTGACTAACATCAGTTAATTTGATCCCTGGCTTAATCTCTATATAATGTGCTGTATTACTTACTTACTGCAGAGTGAGGGGAGGGACAAGAACTGGTTTTTTGTGTTACTAAAGGACACAGACTATAGAAGTTTGTAGCACAACACCTAACTATCTAAGTGTTCTGTGGATTTCTGAAACTCCATTTTTTGGAGGGATGGTTGTTCTTTCACGAACCTCCTATACTCTAGCATCTGCTTATACCTCTTTCTTATCTGGCTGCTTTTGGTGATGTGGACCTGCTTGGTTGGAGCATGCAGTATTTGCAGAGGATGGTATTGGTGGCTAGTCCCACCTTCCTTCTTTCTGCTGGCTCTGGAAATTGGTATTACCTACTTGTGTACGCATTAGACTTTTTGGATGGTGATGAAAGGCATTTCTTTGGTTAGCAGTAATTGTGGTAGTCGGCATCTACACAGCTCATGCTTTTAAACAGCAGCTTAATTTTGTTTTACTGAATTTTAGATTTGGTATTCTAGAGTAATCATTTTCTTTTGTCTCTTTCACCTATCATCTTGCTGTGGTCCCGCCCCAAATTACTTCTCATCTTTACTTCTAGCAGAATCTGCCAGGCACCTTTTGATCCCTTTGTCCAGGGAAAAAGGGTAAGGAAGACTCAAAACAGCATTTGATCTTGAATTTTTGCCAAACAGGTTATTCTTTCTGTTTGAGAGATCTTTTCTTCAACATGACATGATCTACTTCCTTATCTCTAATCACTAAAAAAAGTTAAAGGAACTGACCCCATTAAAGTCTAATTTCATATCCTGACTGGTGCAGTTCTTTACCTTCTAATTATAGTATGTTAATAAATATAGTTATCTTCACCCTGTGTTTTTTGTAGTGTTAAGAAAGAAACGTTTAAATGGAGACTAGGTAATTTTTTCATAAATCCAGGTAGCTTCTTTTTAATATATTTCATGCTATTACATAGGATTTTAACAAGTAAACTGTAATTATGATTCAACAAGGAGTGTCCATGATAATATTTGGCAGCCACCACAGAGCCCTGGTTTTAATCTCTTCTTCACTTTCTGCTTTAGATGGCGAAGATTTATTTGAAATGAGTCTGTTTTGCATACCAGATTTCACCATTCAAAACTAAAGCCTTTTTTGTAGTGTCTGTTCTGCCTACCCAGAACTACTCAAAACACCCCAGTATGAAATTAATTTATTAATGAGTGAGAGAAATAAGTCCAGAACTATCTTTCTGAAGGCCAATTATGTTCCTTTGAGCATTTTTCCTATAGCAAGTGTATAAAGTTTTAATTTATTAGCTACCGAAAGTAAGTAAAAAATACTTTCAGTTGATACAGCTATCATACTAAAGACTCTATAAGACAGTAAAACATGATTCTGCTGTGCTGTGCAAAGTTGAGTTATGATTATAGGCAACAAAGCATTAAGCAAAATTGGCCAGCAAGGCACTGACACTGGCTAAGGAAAGATTTTGTTCAGGAGATAATTAAAAATGTAGGCACGTGGTTATATTTTCCAATTTCAGATGAGACAGAGTGGTGCATATGTTTTCTTGTTTATGGCTTGTAAACTGTGCTATTGTTGTATCTTTTAAAGATATTCACCCTGATATTCACCCTATATAGCTTCTTAAGAGAACTGCTAAGAGCAAGAAGGAGCTATCCCTAAAAATTTCTTGGAAAGTTTATTTGCCACAAGATAAAATTACAAAATTATGCAAACCGTATATACCTTACCACGGCAAATTTCCACATTTTTCTGTCCTGTTATGTGCATACAAAGGTAACTTTTGGTTTTTAATATCCTACACAGACTTTTTTTTTTTGCTGATCTGTACTCTTTCTCTAGCCAGTTAGTATTAGCTTGGAAAATTTCTGGCTCTGTATTCCAGCTCCAGTTGATTTGAAATGGTACAAGCTTGGAAGAGACTTCTGCTTTTGGAAGTCAAGCTTTCTTGAATATAGAGGTACATCATTGAACTTCGTGATCTGATTTTTAATGAAGTAATCTTTTGTATATATTGTGTCAGTAGTATTTTTTTGTTTTTTCTTATGTTCTTTTACTACTGTTTTGGTAGCAAAAGAATGTAGCCTGATGAAACAGAAGATTTGATCTAGACATATTTTGGTAGAAATGTATGCAACTGTAATGTTTGTAGTAGCTTACAATTTACTGTGCATGCTTTTTATTTTGGAGTTTCAGTGTTCGGATGCTTTCAGATAAGTTTTTTGAGGTAAAATGGTAGTAGGCAGGATACAAAGGAAATAGAAATTGGAATTGGTTACTTTTTAAACTTCTTTATGAACTTGACATTTTCAAACTCTTTTTTCCCCTCTGTGCTTCTCTTTTTATTTCATAGGGGCACATACAATTCTCAGGCTACAGTTAGTAAATTTCTGTCATATTAATTTTAATTTAGCATTTTGGTTTGTTGGCCAGAGTTTCTGCTGGCTGTGTAAACAAAACAGAAGGATCCCCAGGTTTAAGATATAACAAGGAACTTAAGCATTTACTTGAGTGTTTTCAAAATAGGCAGTGGTGCTTTGGCCATGCTATGTTTGCTCAAGTGTGAAGGACAAAGGTCCTTTTAGTATGTTTTTAATTAAAAGAGTCTTTTTAATCAAAAAGCTTAACACTAACTGCTGCATAGCAAGTAGCTATGGTTATTTCTGTTAGAATGTGCAGGAAAGGCTATGTCATGGTTGTTTGAGTGACAGAGTTTAAGCAGTATAGGAAGAGGTAGAATTTTAGAACCCTTTCCCTTTGCTGAGGCGTTTGTACTGATGTACAGTATATAAGCCAGAACTTCCTATCTGATGAGGAAATAAAACCTTAACTAGAAATACCTACCAATCTCTGCATATGTTACTCATATCCCACGTACAGCTGGGACTTTAGAAGAAAGGCCAGGTAAGTATGATGGTCTTTCCAGCCCTTATCTAGCATTTGCCAGATTTCTGATACCTGAAGCATCTCTTTTTGGGTTAAACTTTGTAGTAGCACCACTGATGTGACTGTGGCAACAGTCTGTATGCAGCTGTTGGGGCAGACAGATAATGTACCCTGTGCTTAGGCTTTTTAGTGCCTCTTCTGCCATGCCGAGAGTGCATGGGCAGAAGGCAAAGGTTTCTGTGGCATCTTCTGGCACTTCAGGGTTTTTTTTTATGAAGACACCTGAAAATAGTATTCTGTTGCTCAGTTTAAGGTTTCATTTAAAAGGCAAACCTGTACTATATGTACTTGGAGTAGTCTGAAAGTTCTTGTCTGCGGTAATGACGTCCCTTCTCAGTATTCCTGCATCATAGATGTGTTCATTCCAAATGAATTCCACAGCTACAATTCTTTGGGCATAAACTTGGGAAATAAATGGACTTGATAATGAAAGAGACTTGTCTTGTACTTGTTAGACCTTACATGATGTAACATAATCGTTCTAACATTAATATTTTTTCTGCATTTCAAAAATACTTAATTTTTCAGTAAAAAAAATAATTAAAAAGCCAAAGTCCAGAAAATAAAGGGATGTTTATTTTTCCTTCAGAAATACAAGTAGATAGTAATGCCTACAGTGTAAAGGACATAATTCTATTCAAGTCAACAGAGTAACTGTGGTGATTGGAATTTAAGAAAAAAAGAAAGGAAGCAAATATTAAGTGTTCTTTTGATGGCTGATGTAATGATGGTGAAACTAGTTTTGTGTCCCTAGTTTCTTGGCCTGCCTTTTTTTTTTTTTTAACATGTACTAGAATTTTTTTCCTAGATGGGCAGAGTTACATAGTTCTGTGTTTAGACTGATGTTTGATGATGGAGGGCAGTGAGTTCTCACTAACTTTATAGACCATTTATTCTTCATATGTTGTGACATGGACTGTAGCATGTAGAGTGACAGTAAGTAATCTAGTGCAAATTAATGTAATAAGTTTACCTTCCTTTTCTTTGTAGTACAATGGCTGACAAATCGGCCAAACCAGCAAACTCCCATGAGGGAGCTGCGGCAGGAGAAATAAGTGCTCTGGAAGAGGCCTTTAGAAAATTTGCCGTCCATGGTGATACAAGAGCCACAGGAAAAGAAATGCATGGGAAGAACTGGTCAAAGTTATGTAAGGACTGTCATATCATAGATGGGAAGAATGTGACAACCACAGATGTTGACATTGTCTTCAGTAAAATCAAGTAAGTTCATTTTAGCCATAAGATCATTGTCTCCCCCGCCATGTTTTGTAGATACCATATAAATTTACCTTCTGTTGCTTACAGATGTTGTGTGACACTGTTTTTAAAAATCATTATCTTTCTTGTTCCTTTACAAAATTTTGTTGCTTGGTCTGAAGATACAGCTTTCAGCTTCTGACCTGCTATCTTAAATTGACTTCAGTTTCACAGGTGTTATACTGTGCAAAGAGGTATGATGTGATCAGGATAAATGCAGGCTATTCCAATAAACTGGACTGCAGTAAGTGCTGTCAGTGTTTCCTGAAAGATATCTGAATGAAGTCAGCATGATCTCGCCAAAGTTTGGCCTCAGAGGACTGAGGCTAAGGTTGGGATATGTACTAAAAGTCAATATTCTAACAACAGTCATCATGTTCATCACAACACCAGCTCAGGATGGAAGTGTAGGGCCACGTCAAACTGCTGGTGATTATGGGTTGGTGACCCATGGCTGTAATGAATTAGGATTGTCTTGGTGGTCTGATCTTATTTTTGTGACGAGACTGGAGCTTTAGTGAAACTTTCTCCCCAGCTGAAAACCTAGGCAGGCTTAGAAACTCATCAAATCTGAGAGAAGATATTGAAGGAAAGATATTAACAAGGAATTAATCTGTTACTGCATATTCTTTATGGAGCCCTAAATAATTTTTTTGGTTTTACTTTATGTGTAGAATTGGATTATTTTCACATTTCGTATTCCCCTGGCATCTGATATGATAATCTTGTCTTTTCTGCTTTTTATTACCACAGTTTAAATTGTTTCACACCTCATTGTGTTGAGAAACATTCTTTTTAAAGGAGTCCCTTAATTGTACTTGTAGCTTGTAGGAACACTTACTTGGCTTCTGCACTCAACTGTTGTGATGTAATGCTGGCAGAACATGCAAACTGCATTGCTTACAAGGTAGTTGGAAAATCTTGCTACACTGACCCTTTAGACTGCATCAAAGTGGAGAAAGGCAGAGAAGTAAAGACCTTTAATCTTGAAAGTTGTCCAGTGTAACATACATAGTTAGAATGACCTTACTTATTTGGTTGATTTCTTTGTTTCTTTTCTCCTTGGGGATCTTATCTAGATAAATGAAAACACTACATATGCACACTCCCACCCTCTCGTCCTTGAATCAGTCCCTACTTGTATTTTCTTGAAAGTTGTGTTGATAGAGTTAGATATACCATCAGAGAACTGGCTTATTTGAAATGGATATTTAGGCTGTGGGGTTTTGTTTCTTTCTTGATCTATGATATTTTCAGATTTTCTTTGACTTTCATCAGTTTAAAAATTTGTTTTATTATTTCCTGTAGATAAATACAATCTTACTGCTACTTTCTCATATAAGTTTCTGAGCTCTTTAGTGATAGGACAGCCCATGATATGGCATAAACAGATGTGCAGCATTAGCAGATATAAATAAGTATCAGGTTTGGTGACCGTTGGGGCAGAAGGAATCCAGTCCTTTTCTGCAGGAGTGAATTGTGAGGTGGTGGGTACCTGAGGCACCTGGGGAATGTCAGCATATCCTCTTGCTGCTGTTGAGCACTCCCAGCTTGGGGGTTCTTGTCTTTGTCTCTGGAGGGGGGAGGGCTAGCTCAGCAGTTTCTCAGACGTCGCTCCTGTGACTGCTGTTAAGTGTTGTCATTTCTCTTGGAAGAGGCATGGCCATCTTTTCCTCTGTCCAATTGTCCTGGTTTAGCCCCAGTCAGCAGCCAAGCCCCACGCAGCTGCTCGCTCACTCCCCCCCCCACCGCCGCAGCACTGGGGAGAGAATTTAGAGTAAAAGTTGGAAAACTCAAGGGTTGAGATAAAGCCAGTTTAATAGGAAAAGCAAAAGCCACACACAAAAGCAAAACAAAACAAGGAATTAATTCACTGCTTCCCATGGGCAGGCAGGTTTTCAGCCATCCCCAGGAAAGCAGGGCCCCTTTACATGTAATAAGTTGGGAAGACAAACATGACCACTCCAAATGTACTCCCTTCCCCCTGCTTCCCCCCGCTTCCCCCCACTTTATCTGCTGAGCATGATGTCATGTGGTGTGGAATATCCCTCTGGTCAGTTGGGGTCACCTGTCCTGGCTGTGTCTCCTCCCAACCTCCCAAGCACCCCCACATTCCTTGCCAGTGTGGCAGTATGGAAAGCAGAAAAGGCCTTGCTTCCATGCAAGCCCTGCTCAGCAATAACAAAAACATTTCTAAATTATCACCCCTGTGCTCAGCACAACTCCAAAACAGCCCCATACCAGCCACTGTGAAGAAAATGAACTCTACCCCAGCCAAAACCAGCACACTAGTATTTAATAGCTTAGTAGATAACTGCATCAAATGCAAAAGTATCTTAGTTTTAATTGTTTATTAACTTTTTGTTCATTGCTCTACCTGCACATGTACATATAACATGTATTTTATAAATTCTTCTCTTTTAAAATGATTTTATCTTTAAATGGTATTGCTGAAGTGGTATATGGGAAAATGTACAATAGCTGAGATTTGCTATCTGTATTAAGAAGGTCTGTATTTCTCAAGTATATGCTTTCAGTAGATATACTTCCACATTTTCTTAACTGTTGGGGTTTTGTGGGTTTTTTACATTTTTATTCTTGAGTGCATGTGTCAGCAATTCTTCTTAGTCTAGATCACATTTATTTCACATACAGTATTTTAGGTTTCACAAAGGAAAGATCTAATGGCTGTAGGAACTCGTGTTAGTAGTATGCTTTAACTTAGGAGTGTTAAGCATAAACTGAATATATAGGATTTCTCAAGCACGTTCAGACAGCTGTTTTTCCTTTCTCTTTTACTTCACATTTAACCCTAAGCTCAAGGATAATGATAAATTTGGTAATGCATCAAAGCAGGCATACTTGCATAATAAGCTCATTTTTATTTTACAAGCGGCTTTTTCCAAGCAGAGATATATGGTTTTTGGACAAACCAAGTTTTTCCCTATCCGTATTAAATGTAAAACCTTAAACACTATAAAAGAGTCTCCAACTCCCCTCAAAAGTGTAAAATGCAGCATCCATGCCTCAAAAAGAATTCTGCTTATGGTTACCAGAAGGCTCTGTGCTTCACTCTTGGTTTTGGGCTCTTGAGCTAAAGCATGTCTCACAAGATTAGCCTCAGCCTGGGATTCTGATGATGGACCACAGTGGTGGTTCAATGGGATGGGACTGGTGGATTTTAGCAGTTGTAGGCTAGCCAGGGAACACAACAAACATAAGAAAAAGTGTTTGTCATACCCAACTACAATTGCCGTCTAGCATTGTGTTAGAACTTCCAAACAGATTTTCTGTTGGTTCTGTTACTGGGAAGCCGCTGTACTTAGCAGGGTTGTTTTCTAGCAAGCTATACTTAGAGTGTGTGACAATGGCACATGTTGTTCAGACACTAGAAAATAATTAATCTACTAGAAGTGTTATTTGGATTTATGAGTTACTATGTATAAAGCCCACATTTGTTGTCTTGCTAACTTTCCCAGGCTTCATTTATTATTCTGCTACAGATACTGGCAAAATAGGTAGGAACTAAACGTTGCTGATAGGGTAAAGTAACAAGGAAAATTAATAAGAGATATGTTTACCTAAGAGCTACTGAAAGATAATGTTTTATTCGCTGATTGGCAACTTCCTCTACTCCAGGAGAGATTTTATCTCTGAAGAAATGAACATTGTTGTAGACTTAACACCCCCTCTCCACCTCTGCCAAACCGAGTGAACAAAACTTCTGAAATTTTTAAATAGTCTGTGATACTTCTTCAAAGCTGGGACTCATGTGTCTGTCTTTCAGAGATTAGTTCATTTAAAGTGAAGTTTAATGTTGTTATAAAGGTTGAAGAAATTCCATTGAGCCTTTGTTACAAATAAGAAAATAAGTGTAGAATGCATGAGGATGTCAGGTCAGATGTAAATATAATTTGTCTGTTTATCTTGCATAAAATGTCTACTGAATGCCTTCATGTGAGCACAACATTTATATGTACTTGAGGATAACAAGGAGGAATACTCTAATGCAAAGAATCCACAGTAGTAGACATGAAAGAATTGCATAGACATGCTATAATTGCATTCTTTGGTAAGAAAATGTGTAAATTGGGTGATCTCTCCCCTTCCCCCCCCGCCCCCCAAGTATTTTTGTTTAACAGTAATTTGTAAGGTCCCACAAGTCCTTCCAACTTGGTGGATTTTAATATAAGTTTATGTTTGTTAAAATTGTCAGCTCAGAAAATACGAGAAATGAAGCAGCAAAGAATTTTGCAATGGAATTACTTGAAATGAAAAGCTAAAGCCCATGTATGAGAGTAGCCACATGTATGAATATTTATGATTTGCGCCCCTAGAGAGCAGAGTAAAAACACCTACATTTATGCCTAATACTGGATTGCATTAATACAGTTGGAATAGACTGCAGTTTCTATAATTAGTAGAAGAGTAAACTTTTCTTATTTTTTAGGTTGTAAAGCATACAATAAAGCTGTCTCTTACAATGTCATTAACTTTCCATGCATCCTGTACCTGGAAGAGCAAAAGAAATCATGAAGAGTGAATTACAAAGTTCTGCCATATCTTATGGGATGAAATCTGTTAAAAAATGCAGCAAAGCCAGCAGAAATGTACATAATTGTAGATGTAATTATGCAATGAGCTTTCTTTTTTGTAGTTTCATGGTCAACACTTGAGATGTTGTACTCCTTTCTTCTTCGTATGCTTTTTGGACTACATAAAACAGTAACATTGGTTGCAGGGTGAATTTTAATTTCAAAACTAGCTTAAATTTACTTGCTTAAAGTTATGTAAAAATCCCTTCTGCTTACTGGTACCAGGAAAACTTTTTCTCTGTAAATGGCAAAAATGAAGCAACCTCTTCTCAGAAAAAATGGCTCATATGATTGTTAAAAAAAAAAGCCTGAAAATACTTCATAGGAAGTAGGTTTTTTAACTGGTTCATAAATTTGCTGCCATACTTGGAGACAAAGAAAAGTCACAGTCATATTCTATGGGAATAGAACGTTTCATAATACCTGTATCTGAAGTATTTGTGACGGGACCAAAACTAGTACTCCATCTTTTTTTTTTTTTTTTACAATAATATCTTCAATTTCCCTGTAGCTCAGGTTTCTGCTAAAATGTAGGGGTTTTTTATAAATATCTTGGTAATATTAGATAATTGGAAGCCAATTGGAATTTAATTAATTAAATTAATTAAAATTAATTAGATTAATTTTTCACATATTATCTGAACCTTATGTAGACATCTTTCTTTTATATTTTTTTAATGAAAAGTGATAATGCAATCCGGGCCTACTGGAGTTAGAGACATACAATATGCAGACATGCGATAGCATTTGAAGATGTATGTTTTTCATGACAGTGGGAATTCCATGGGTATATTTGTAGTAGCTGAAACACTTGCCTGCTTTCTTGGAAAATTTCTTCATTAACTGTTTCTTTTCTGGTACTCTTCTGGAGTTCCAAAAGTGTCGGTGTGTGTCTTGTCTTGTGCTTGCAGAGTGCAAGTAAGGATTTAGTGAATCTTGTTGCCTTGGAGAAAGCAAGGTCATTGGTGACAGAGGAGAAGGGCACTGAAGAGTTCTTCATTTGGTATGAAAAGCAACATGTGGCTGCGTTCTTCTTACTCCAGCAAGACTGTAAGACACAACAGTCTAAGAACTTCAGGATTTTTGTATTAAGGAAAGCAGAACACCCAAGAATAATAGATGCTACTGAGCTCTGACCAGCATTCCGGCATGTTGCCTTAGGAACTTAAATATCTTTGTTTATTGGGGATCAACAACTGCTCTGGGAAATTTGATATGTTAGCTATGCCATACACATACTGCACTTGTTGTATGTAGTTAACATGGTAATAGTAATAGCCCTGATATAAATACCTCTGCTCTTATTTTAGAAGTGTTACCACTCAGCACGGCAAGAATATGTTTTAAGCACTGCCATAGAACTGCTAATTCTATGACATTATTAGATAGAAAAATAAAAATATTTCTGTTTACACTGGCATGTTACCATGGTTGCAGGCAGGCCTAGGTGACGTCAGCCCTTGGATCCATTGTGAGCATTTATTTAGGTAGTCATCTCCATGGAAACATTTGTTTGTTTTGATGTTACTATGTGTTAAATTTTAAACAAATTTTTGCGGTTCTATACTGGATTGTTATTGAAGATTAGTTAAGTTACAGAAGCTTTGTAAATATACCTTACTCCCCACCCTCTAAAATATTCTTGGTAGAAGATTAAGTAAAAGCATAATTGTCTGATGAAATTCCATTAGTAGTTCCTGATGTTGCTTTGACATGTTTTCTTGTTGCTGAGGAAGCCATGTATTACAAAGGCCAGAAAACTCTCCTCCATCTTTTTGAAAAAGAAAGGTTTTGTTCCCATGGAGAATCTTCACAACACACTTTATTGTGCCCTGTCTTTTGAGCAGACCCACCTGTGCTCTGTCCTCACTGTCTTGCACACTTGGCTGTTTAGCCTAATTCCCACAGTCTGGATCATTTAGGTCCCTGCAGGAGTGCTTCCACCTGAGAACAGCTGGACCTTAATGCAGCAGTACTTCACCATGGCTGCAAGACTTGAAATGGGTAATGTTTGCTCTGAGAAGCTGGCAAGAAAACTCTTGGCAAGAATGAGTACATGCTTTCCCCATTTGTCAGCTGTAATATAATTGTTGTCTTTTCTCTATATTGAACAAGTATGATGCTTCTTGCTTTCTTACTGAATTTGAAAGGTCTAGTACTTTGACACCTGAGCTCGCTCAAAACAAATATCTATCCATGAGGTTTCTCTGAAGTAAATAGTCTTTAACAGAGATTTTTACTGAAGCCTCTCTTAAATTTTTGAAGTATGTAAATTGGTATGAAGTAGTTTTTGTATATAAATGAAGCACATAGTAGTTGAAAGCTGTGTTTTACATCCCTACTGGAGACATTCTTTGGATAGTGACACAGAAAAGGATTTTTGTAATCCTAGTTTATGCATGAAGTAGGCGTAACAGTTAACTTTTGTATTTTAATATGTCTGCATCAGGAAGTAAGTTTTAAGTGGATATAGAACAATATGCAGAGCAAAATCTGTTCTGGTAAGTCTCAGGCAAATTGTGAAGTTGTGTGGTTTTAGGTAGAAATGTAGGTAAGTTTCAAGAGAAAGTGTTCTTTTTTGCCACATCTATATTTTAATTGAAATTAAAGTCCAATTGCTTTTCTTGCCTAAAGAGCCAAATGTAATGTTACCATTTGCACTTTATCCTTCAAAAGCTTTTTATTTCAAAAAACCAAAGGAGCTCTTCTCCCTCTTCTGCCAAGAGCCATAAATTCTGAAAGTAAAACTGATTGCATATGAGAAGGAAGATGGTTTTAAATTCACTTGCTGTGACACAGGCTTGTTTTATGCATGTATGATGGATAAATTTTATACCCATAATGATGTTTGCTGATTAGGATTTTAAAAACGCCGTTTTGCACGAGCAGACATCACATGAAAACCTATAGATATGGTGGCAAGTGATTCACTTCCCAGCTGATATGGAATGCTGCATGATGTCATACACAGTACTATATATAGCAACTTGCTTGGTATTTGCCACACTTTGTGGCATATTCCACTTGTGTGCTACAGGAACTTCTACTGACTTAGAGTAGAAGTCAGTTGTTGTTCTGGGTTTTTTTTTTCGCAAGTCAGCCTATTGCACCGTTATTTAAAACTACCTGTTTTTCATTTATAAAAGCAGGTATGTGAAATCTGCCTTAGTTTTACTGACTAAATAAACTAAGTAACAAGCAAGTATTTTCCAGACTGTTAAATATCGATGTACACTTTGATTTCATGGATTGAAGTGGAAGATGATTAAGACGTAGAGGACAAGGCAGTCTTGTCTGCAGCAACCAGGTGATTGTAACATTTAAGGTCCTGAGAGGAATGATCAGGATTAAAAACAGAATTACAAACCTGAACTTCGGAAGGGCAGATCTTGGCCTCTTCATTTTCTCTCTGGAAACTGCCCTGGAGAGTAGAGGTGCCCAGGAGAGCTGGTTGATCTTCAAGGCAGCTTCATCAGAGCACAAGAACATTTCATTCCCATGTGCAGGAAGTCAGGCAAGCATGGCAACAGGCTAGCAAGAGTGTACATGGAGCTTCTGTCTGGGCTGGACCACGAGAAGGAGGTACACAAGAGACAGAAGCAGGGAGAGGCTTTGTGGGAGGAATACAGCCCGTGCATGAAGAAACAGAGTGAGGAAAGTTAAAGTTCAGGCCAATCAGCATAACCTCAGTCCCTGGGGAGGTTGTGAAGTAAATCCTTTTGGAAGTCCTTTCTCAACACACAAAGGACAAGAGGGTGATTTGGAGCAACCAGCAGGGATTTGCAGAGGACAAGTTATGTCTGATTGACTTCATTGCTTGAGGTTAATCATTCGCCTCTGATGAAATGACTCACACTGTGGGTAGAGAAGTGTAGTTAGTATACACTGATTATGGCAAGGACTTGACCCCAGTCACATCATCACGAAATTGGTGAGGTATGGGCTGGAGAGTGGGTCAGCAGTCTAGGAAGCAGCTCTGGAGGTGGTGATGGTGTCAGTGTCATGGTTTAACCCCAGCTGGAAAATAAGCCCCATGCAGCCACTCTCTGTTGCCCCCACCAGTGGGATGGGGAAGAGAATCAGAACGGTAAGAGTGAGAAAACTCATGGGTTGAGTAAAGACAGTTCAATAGGAAAAGTAAAAACTGCTCACACAAGCAAAGCAAACCATGGAGGTCTTTTATCCCTTCCCATGGGCAGGCAGGTGTTCAGCCGTCCCCAAAAAAGCAGGGCTCCATCATGCAGACTAGTGACCTTAAAAGACCATCACTCTGAATATCCCCCACTTCCTCCTTCCCTCCTTCCCTTGCATGCTGAGCATGATATCATATGGTATGGAATATACCATAGGTCAGTTGGGGTCAACTGTCCTGCCTGTGTCCCTTCCCAGCTCCTTGCACACCCCCAGCCTCCTTGCTGGAGGAGCAGTAGGAGAAGCAGAAAAGGCCTTGAAGCCATGTTAAGTGCTGCTCAGCAATAACAAAAACATCCCTATATTATCAACACTGTTTTCAGCACAAATCCAAAATACCATTTCATACTACTCACTGTGAAGAAAATTAACTCTACTCCAGCCAAAACTAGCACAGATGGGAAACTTCAGAAGGTGAGGTGACAGTGGTCCTTTCAGTGAGTGTGAGTGTGAGTTGTGGCAGCAAGGAAGGGTAGCTACATCCTGGGCTGCATGAGTCATTGTGTGGTGAGCAGGTCTGGGGGAAGTGATCCTTCCCTTCAGCTTGGGCTTGTGAGACTGTATCTCAGTGCCCACTCAGTGCCCAGTTGCGCAGGAAAGAGATTGATACACTGGAACAGGCCTGGTGCGGGGCCACCAGGATGGTCAGGGGGCTGGTTGTGGTACACGGTGACCTGTTGTCTTGGGGTGACTTTATGATGTGTATCCCCTATTGCTGCTCTATACCCAGACATGATTCCTGTGCCTTTCTGTGTCTTTAAAACTGGGTGCAAGAGAAAGGAAAAAAAAAAAGCCAGATGAACTTTTCAAAGCAGTTTTTACATTCAAGGACACAGATAGTTGCTGCTGCTGCAGAGTGGAGGTAAACACTTCAGGCTTTTCCCAGCACTTGGCTCCTTTTCTTGGAAAGAGAGAGACAGAATTAAACTCCTTTTTTTTCCCCTGGGACTTTGGTTTCTTCTTCTTCTCTTCTGGAACTGTTCATAACATCAGAACATCAGAAACCTCACCAGGAGACCTTACACCGGCCTGGAGGGGGGGCCCCTGCGCCGAACGGCCAGCTGTGAAGAGAGAGAGAGACAACAGAGAGAGAGGGAGACCACACCCACAGAAAGGACTCTAAAATCTTCCCAGGTTTCTCTCCACAGCGAGAGGTTTTATTATTTAGCATTATTATTCTTTTCCCATGTGTTTGTTAAATAAATAGTTTTTTTACTTCACTTTCGTCTGAGGAATTTTTTCCCGACCCTGGTGGGGGACGGGCAGCTGAAACCTGCCTTCTATCAGAGGATGTTCAAATTCAGACGTTCCTCTGAATTTGTCTCAAACCAGGACACCTGTGGGATAAAAATAAGTTTCTTTGTGCTCCTTTATAGGCAGTAAAAATTAACTTCTTTCTCTGAAGTTAGAGTGGAAATTTTATGAAGAAAAAAGTGTGTATGTATGTCATTTACTCCTAAAATGTAGATGTGAGCTAGAAATCCTTCATCTCGTAAAGAGGATTAATATACCATATACATTGCAATTAGATATATTTAATCTGCCTATATGTGTAAAACTACGAAAAGAATTTAGATGTGGTCTGCTTGAGATGTGATGTTTGTGAATAGAAGTGTGCTCCATCTGATGTGGCTTTTATCTTTCTTCAACCTTTTTGTTTGTCTTTCCTTAAAAAAACAACAATGGGTTGACTGGGAGAGCCTAATTGATGTGTTCTTCCCATTGTCTAGAAGTTTAGGAGGACGTTTTTACAACTGAATTGGAACAAGTCTCATTAAAGGCTGGACATTAAATCTTCACCAGGACTAGTTAAAATGGTGTTACTTTCTGGCGTTATTGAAGTGAAGTTGCTTATTGGGTTTTTTTGTGTGGGTGTGTCTGTGCACGTGCTAAACTGAAGGAACACGAATTAAATCCAAATTTTTTTTGAAGCGTGATCTCTGTTTCTGACTTTCTGCAGACTTTTAATTCGCGTGCATGTATTCCCATGAATTTGGAAACAAAGTAAATGCAGTTTTGGTAGGGAGTTTTGGTACAATTTCCCCCGCCCCAAAAGGGACAAACTTTGCCTTTGAGAATTTTTTTTCCATGTTACAGTCGTTTTTCGGTTCTCATTTTTACAAAGGTTATGGGTATTACCAGCAGGTCAGTAATTTTCAAAAGCTTGCTGAGACTATGAATGTTGGTGCTGATTCTGCAGGCTCCCAGAACATTTTAATTCCATAAAGAAATCTCCATGGCAACTTTTTCTCGGAAGATGTGCTGTTAGATACCGAAGTTTTATGGTTGAAGGAGCAGATGTAGGAAAGCATTCAGTTTCAGCGAGGAAAGCTGACTGCAGCTGACAGTGTAGCCAGGAGTACTGTGGCTAAGATGTTGTAGCCTTCTGGTGAGGAGTAACAAGAGCAGCTCGCCTACTGCCTGTCACCGTTCTTCTCGGCCGTGCACGAAGTCCCAGCACTGATTGCTGAGAAGACACAATCAGTCCCTCAGGCAGGCAGGGACTGTTTCTGTACTATCTGTGTGTTTGTAATTCAGGAAAGAAAACCAACCAGAAAACCCTACTGCAGGGTTTTGCATCATAAAGTTTCTGCCTAAGCTGTGGAACAGCGTTAAATCAAACCGGAATCTTTGTCAGTGATGGCAAGCGGTGGAAAATATCTTCAGGCAAAGAAAGTTGTTTCAGTGGAGCCAAGAGTTCATTGTGAAAGCGAGGGCACTCGGTGTGTGTTTTGAATGTGTGATATTCCTGAAGTCCGGGAGGTTTTCTGGGTGCTTTTCTTTCCCAGGAATTGGTTCTGGAGAGCCTTTTGGGAATGGTGCCATGCTGTGTGCAGAGCCGCCCGGCAGAGAGTTGCCGCGAGCTTGCCAGGCGCTGCGGTGCTGCAGAAGTGAGCCCCGTGCGGCTGCAAATGTGTGGTGCTGCACTGCCCTGCTGGTGGAGCCCTTTGCACTGTGCCAGGTGCAAAGCTTCTGTGGCATTTGCTTGGGTTTTGAACTGTGAGCTTTTTAGAGGGGATGGTAATGTGTGCCGACAGAAAATGAGGAACGCTACCTTGGCAGCACCGAATCGTCTTTCTTCTTCTTTGCCTCAACTTTGTTCTGGAAGGAAGAGTCCTGAAAGTGTGGGAAATCTTTCAGATTGTGGCACTAGGATGCTCAGAAAAGCTAAAAGTTTTCTAGAGTGCTCATTTTCTAGGCAGAAACGTAGAAGACTCTAAAGAAAAGGATAAGCCACTACCATCATGTGTAGGATCCATAACAGAGTCCCCTAAAGGGACAGACCCCCAGTTCTGTCCCCTGGCTGGCAGAACGCCCTGCCCCCCTCTCCCCTGTGTTCGGGGGCCCCGCCTCTGTCCCGCCCCCCTGCCCAGCATTCTCTGCTGGAGTCCCGGGAAAAGCAAAATCTGCCCGGGCACAGCTCTCTTTCGCATCAGCCCCTCGGATGGAATAAAGCTCTCCTGGAACCTGCACGAAGTCCTCTCCATTCTTACCGCCGGGCATGTTGGGCCAGCCCAGCCGGTGTCAGGGACACAGGCCGGGACCTCGACAATCATGTAGTGAGCAGGAGCTAGTTCATCTGTTTATCTCTGCTGAAAGAGGGGGAGCATTGTACCATTTAGTGCCATTTGTGATCATGAGCATCGGCAGCTGCAGAACACTGGTGATCTTTGGCACCAGGCTGACTCATGACACATGACAGCACTTGCTTCATTGCCCAGATGTCTTGGATCTTTAGTTTATGCCCTTCAGTTGCAAATATTGTTTAAATTGAAAATAAACAATAACTACTAACAAGTAGTTATTGTACTCTCAATATGACATTTTTAATGGTATGTAAAAGATGCAACTGATACCTTTTATATCATTATAATTGTGTACAAGATACCTTGTTTTTCTTTCAGTTAACAACAGATAATACAGTGATACTGTAACGGAATAGTAGTTCATTACAGCACAACTGAAAAATTTGTATGAGAAAACAAAATGGGTCTGTGCTTATTGTCTGGAATCTGTCTCAGTTATACAGGATCTCCAGATATACTGATTACAATTCCCAGTGCAGTACCAATTAACCCTGGATTTAGCTCCTTTGTCATATTCGAGGTATTTGTTACTCATTGTGGGGTGGTGTTTGTTAAACTTCTGAATGGAACCGACAGAGCTGAGAGTGGAGGGTTTATCTGACCCAGACCAGTGTGAGAGTAATACGAGAAGCTACTGACAAGAGGATCATAGAGGAGAGGGTGGGCAGTTCTTCCTCATCCTCATATGCAGTCTGTATTTCACAAAAAGGTGGTGTGTGCTTCTGCTAGAACAAGCCTCTGTGGTATGGGCTGCCTTAAAAGTGATGACTGCAGTATTTACCATCAGCATTCCCATCACTTCCTGTGCACAGCAGCTACTGCTGCTGTGCACTAAGAGAGTTCGTGTCACTAGGGGAGTACAAGGAGCCCTATTTTGATACTCCTTATGGGCTGTCTTCCTGTGGTGCAATTGGAAACAGGTAGTAAGTGACCTTTCTTCCAGATTTACGCTGTTTACCTTTTCTTCCTGTCATGGATGCTGTATGGAAATAGATGCCTGGGGCATTTGTAATCCAAGTGGTGATCAGCATGTGCCAAACTATTCTCATTTGGCATGGTGCCAACTGAAGGTTTTGTAGGTTTCTAAGCAGTATGCATTGATTACTGTTTTCACGTCTACAAGAGGGTTTCTAGGGAGGATGTTTTATTTTAGTTTCTTTGGCACCTTTTTATTTTCAGCAAAAAAAATTAACAGGTGAGCTGCTATTCTTAAAAGAGCCTATAAATAGGAAAAACGAGAAAAAGGGAATAATTTGGCATTTATAGGTTCTGTCTTCTTTTAGTCTAAAGAGATTTGTAGGTTGAGAGATAGGTTTCAAGTCTAGCAGAACAATATGGCAAGGTCTGAAAGGTAGTTATAGTAAAAGAAAATATATACCTCATATGGTAGCTGATAGCCGCTCTATTAGGTGATTGTCCTGTGTATATCCAGAAATAAAGAATTTTAATTCTAAATGTCAGATGAAAATGGTAATTAACTAAATGTCTGAGATTTGAGTTCAGAACATTTTTAATGCTAATAATTAGAGTTGATGAGTGGTGTGAATGCAATTCTAAAATTAATGACTATAGTCTGATTAAATGTTTTTGGTTCCCAGTAAGTCCTGGTACTAGTTTAAAAAGAACAATGAAGAGTATTCAGTTTTCAGTTAACTTGAGAGAGCCAGTGCATTTGCCATGTGTTTCAGCAGTTCATCCTTTATTAAAAAAACATAAATAGCATGACTTTTTTTTCCCAAGACTTTATAGTAAAAACAAATAGAAGTTATTTCCTTACCTTTACAGAAAAGCTGGAACTGTGCTGTCTTCTTCCAGACAGGTTGCTCTCTTTTCATCACTTCATCTGAGCTGAGTGTAATGGGAGAGCTTTACATCATGGTGAAGCAGATGTCATGGCTGGGAAATCTGTTGAACGAAAATGCACAGAAGTAGTGTGATTTTTTTTTTTTTTTTCAAGACAAGAGACTGTGGCCTATTGGGACTCCTCTAACCAGATGGAGAAAGCTATAGAGAGGGTACTAGGCAGTTAAATAAGCTGCTTGGTTTTCCTAGTTCTGTACTGAATAGAATGAACTGTGTGTGCTGGTTTAACATTCTGGTTTTGAGTTTGACCTGCAAATCCAACTGACTGCAGCTTCAGTCAGCATTGGCCATTTTGAACAATTTTGATAATTCCTTTCCTGATATAGTTTTGTGTTCTTTGCCCAACAATGCAGTATCTCATCCATGCTTGGAAGATTGTTCCTTTTATTTCCCTTTTAGATGCTATGCTCTGTCACCCAGTCATTGTCTTTGAGTACTAATCTGTGAAAGCCATAGTCTGGGTGGACAGTGAAGTGATGGTAACCTGAGGTAAACAGTAGAGGTGTATAAGAGCAGTCAGACTTAAGGACTACCCATAGAGAACTGGACTTCTTTAATGTTAGGGGAATTGACTTGATGTTATCTAACATGACATTTGCTCTTTTTGAAAGTTTTTCAACTCCATTTGTCAGAGCTTTGAGAGAAAGATGACAGGACATACTTTCTGAAGACAGCTACCCTGCCAAGTGTTGATTAGATTCCTGTATGTGCTTGCCCCAGGTGTGATCTCTTAATCTTGGAAGAAGTCATTTGCTGAAGAGCACAGCTTCTGCAACATACGTAGTGGTTTTTAAAGGAGTTACAGTATTGACTAACCTCTCAACTGCATTGTTAATTGTCATATGCTGTTGTTTAAGAAAATGAAACATATAGAGTGTACCTGATTTGCATGTACTCAGAAGATTTCTGGCCAGAATTTCTGCTTGTCATCTTTGTTGAGCTCCATTTGAAAATCTGGAGGTATTTTTTAGCTTTGAAGTGTGAGAGGATTTGGCTTTTAATGACTCTTAAGGGGTGGACACTCTATAACTGCTGCGCATTAGAAAGGCATAAAGACATAGTTTTTGTAGCTGTGATCTCAGAGCTTTGTTGACATGTAGGTGTAGGGTACTCTGTATGTGTAGGATAAGATGTTCAGGAGTGCATAAAGCTTGCTTTGGTTGTGTTCTACCCTGTCAAACTTTGTTAAGTAATTGAAGGAGAGCATTAGCTTGAAACATTTGCTGTTGAATTCCTACTGGTTTTGCTGTCCTTACTATGAGACATTGAATAACCATAAATACATTAATCAAGTACTTAAGCTAGTGTTATAAATTATTTTTAAGGTTGGCTTTCGCCATATGTTGTACTGGTTTTGAATCATTTTAAGAGTTATGTTGGGGGTTATAATGTTGTATTTTATGACATTATCCTAGGGAAATATCAAGGGTATATTATATGTTAAAAGGTTTAATGTTGTTGGGATAGTTTGACTGTACAGGTTTGGTTTTGTGGCGGTTGGGCAATTTTATGTGGTAATGTCAGTTCTGTGGGGTTTGCAAAGGTGGGGGTGAGCTGTTGCCATCCAGACTTGGAGAGCACCACCATAAAAGGAATGAGGACTCCAGATCGCCTCAGCAGCAGAAAAGCGCGGGCTCCCAAAAGATTGACAAGGGCGTGCAGATATGCAAAACTGTAAATAAATATGTAATAGTCTGATGCAATCACAAGGGTATAAAAGGCAAGACTGCCATTTTGTGGATGAGCCTCTGGCATGGTGTCACGCTCCCAGTGCTGCCCCACCCCTTTTGCTTTGTGGATTTTTGTTCTCAATAAATTTTAATAACTCATATCCATTTTGGATCTGAGTTGTTTATAACACTAGTTTAAATTGACTACTTGTATAAATATTTCTAATGTAGAGGTTCTGTAATAAAAATGACCAACATGTAACCCTGTAAAGATGTTTGTCAGTTGTGTGTTTTGGCAGGTTTCAGAGTAGACCTGCACAGGCTGGTGTACGCAACACAAAACATAGAGCTGAATTGTGTATGTATACATGGCATTGTGTTAATTTGTCAATTTTGTACCATCCTATTTTCTTGCAAGAGCCAGTTTGCAGCTGTGCTTTATAGGTTGTGAGGATATACTTGACTTGCTTATGAACAGCATCTACCCTGTTGGCACTGCTACCCTGTTGGAGGATGAGACCCCATAGGTTGAGTTAGATCGCATGGAAATTCATCATTGGTCCTTATTCAGAAGATTTTGTACCACAAATAAGTTAGTATATGCCTGGAAAGTAAGACAGTTTCCTGACATGCATTGGAATAAGAGCACAGAAGTCTAATACTAATTGCACCATTAACTGCCCACTATTTAGAAAACTTGCCCTTCTATACAAAACATTGTAGGAATAGATACATTGAATATTCTTGCACCAGCATGACAGTGGATGACAGTTTGGAACACTATTTTGTTACTTCTGCTGGTGAAATCAGAGGCTTTGAAGAAAATGTTAGTTTCAGAATTGAGATAGTAATCCAAGAAAAATGGATGTGTAGCCTCATTTTCTGAATGTAAGTAACTGAGAGCTTCTGGAGTTTGCTAGTGTAAGAATGTACTAATTTGTGTTTGTAGATGAAACAGAAAGTACCCTTTTGTACAAAGCAAAAATCAAGAGGGCAGCACGTCTTACCTAGCACTGGCTCAATACCTTCCTTCGGTAGCTGTTGGTCTAAATAAGTCACAGATTTCCAAAAGAGTATATGCTTGCTCGTTTAGTCTCCTCTCTGCTTTCACAATTCATTCCGGCATCTTGGAGTCTTCCCAATTGTTCTTTATCATTTTGGTTTCTGATGATGATGTCTGCAAGTATGTGGGTAAACCTCCATTTATTGTAAACTTTTGCATGTTTTGAATAGAGAAGTGCGACATAAATGAGAGAATATCTGTATTGGTATCAACTGTCATAATTTTCTGCCTTTCTTTTGGAGTGGTATCAGGTGCACATGAGTCAGCACTGTGAAGACCGATATACAGATCTTTAATCCAGGGGAGGTGATAGGATCCCCATAGAGAATTTGGTCATTCTCTGTTTATAGCTTTCACAAAGTGCCAAGACATTATTGGCATTGACTTTTCTACAGATTCTGTGGCACAACTGAGTGTTCCATTTGGAAGATGTGTTCCCCACTTTGGACACAGAGAGAGGGGGTCAATCTCTCTCACTCAAGGAGTCAAAATGGCTTCTTTCTTAAGCTGGATGTAGCTTTATTGTAACTACTTATTTGGCAGGCTTCCTCTTTCTCTAGATTTGGGGTTTTTTTGACAGGAAATGGGTAAAACTCTATGCTTTGCAAACCCTGTATTTTTTTCTCTTCAATCAGTGCTTTGCCTGTGTTGAATTACTTAGGTCTCTGAGCTCACAGGCATGCCCTTATTACTTGTGAGGTATATTTGGGCTTCTTACAGTTGTTCTTGCTTATGATTAATAGGGGGATCTTCATTCAGGTTGAGGGTTGCATTGTCAATTGCAGCAACCTTGTGTTGAGATGGAAAGTGCCTAGAGATGGGTCTTGAGGTATACAAAATAAGTGGTCAGATGCATTAGCTATTTTTTCCCTAAGCTGTGCAAAGGTAGATATCTATCTCCACAAGATATGGTAAGGAGAAATGATAAAGGCATAGCAGAGGAACTTATTAAAGAATATTCTCTGCATTGGCAATAGCAGACATGGAATTGGCTTTAGACTTGTGGATCTGTAGAAGAAATGAGGCACTCTCATGTGCAAGTGTTACATGGGTTTTGCTGCTCTATAATTTAGCCTTAAAATTTCCCATCTGCACTTTTTAAAAATAGTATTGTTCTCTTCGAGTGGATACCTCTTCAAATACTCTCCTACTCTCATTTGTAAACTGCTTGAGAGACTGCTTTGGCCACAATCTACCTATTCTTCTGTCTTGCTTTTTGTTTTGTAAGATGAGAATGCTGCCAGTGCAGACAATTGCATCTCTAACTGCTGTTTCAGAAGACTTGAAGACAAGAAGGACATGGGGAGCAGGACATCATTGTGAATGTTGTAGTTTTAACAAAGAGTGAAATCTCCTTTGCAAGAAACAGACATAGAATGGGAAATTCTCCAAGATTGGGGACTATATATTTAGAGCTTTGCTGTGACCATCCCATTTTCCCTTTCATACGGGAAGGCAATCTTCCAGTAGGGGGGAATATGCAGTTTCTTCATTATTTCTATTCTATTTCTTGTTTTCTTTGAAAGGGAAGATGTCTGGTTTCTGCTCTGTGCATATCTGCAATCTGGATTCTCCTTTCTTGAAGGTCGTGATTTGGTCCTTGGCTGTTGATTAGGGCAAACAGTTTGCGGCTTTCTCTGCCTGTGACCTATGGGTATGGACTAACTCCGTAGTTAGTTTCTCTTTTTTCACTTGGTGTGTCATTCTTGATTTCGCACCTTTCTATCTCCAACCATGGTCAGTGACTCTACAGACTGAGATCGTGCTGGCGTCAGTTAATGCCTGCTGTCTATTTTTAATGCTGCCACCTTCTCATGTTGCCAGCAAAAAATGTTAGCAGATATACATCCGTGTTTTCTCCCTGTCATCAGGATCACTGAAACAACCTCTCCCACAAACACACACTTTTTTACTTAGAGAGTGCACTATCATTGAGCTGTCACTGGGTTCAGAAATTGCTTTTGTGGTTAGATGTGATTTGACATGGAAAACAGTCCAGCTCTGTGCAATCCTTTGAGAAACTGGACTGTTGCTGTTGTAAAACCATCTGACAATGATATTTTCTTAATGAGACAATCTGATAAAACTCTTGGGTTTAAATTCTGTGTAATTAAACTCTAAAGGAAAATTCCACCTTGGACTGCTGCTCTGGCTTCCATAGTAGCATTTTAGTAAGCAATGAGTTGCTTACTGCTGAGCTTGTCTACTGAGCTGGCTGCAGTACCCAAATAGATCAAGCTGTGTTGCTTAATGTTTAAATTATGTTTCAGAAATAACTAGGCAAAGCTATTTTTGAAAAATATGTGTAGTATTTCTTATGTATAGTATTAAATGGTATTGTACTTTTCTCACAAAAAACTCAATGAAAACCAGTCTGCAACTGGATATATTTACTTGGAGGGTAGGGAGGAATGTCCTGGAGCTGAGTACCTCAGTTATCAGACAGCACTTTCTGAATTTCTTGGCCAAGAAATACAAGTAAACTTGCTGTATGCTGGCACAGTATGGTGGTTAACAAATGCTGCCATGCCTGAACAGTAGAGTGAATATGCTCTATATGAACTCAAGGTTGTGTTATTCATCCCTTTTCCTTCATTTTTCTTGTCATCAGCCAGGGACCTCTTTTCTTTATATTGACTAGTGTAATTTCTGAATTAGGTTGGGAGTTTTGTCAGAGGCCTCACTGAAACAGTGATCCAGACATCTTTCTCCATAGGAACAAGCAATAAAATGTTCAAGTTGTACTTGTGGTTTTGCTTGAGCTTCATAGTGATTTAAAAACATGTCCCCACAATACTCACCCTTTGCCTTGCCACCATTTTGCATTGTACTTTGCATGCTGCTCTGATGTGGATTGGCTCAATGTAGGAAAAATGGCTAAAAATGTTGGTAGTTATTAAATTCCTGTCTGGGAATTAAAAATCCCTCATAATATTAGACATTGGAAGGATACACAGCTAGGCTTTTTGCTGAAGCATCACAAAATCTGAGGAGGAAAACAAGAAAGAAATTCCAGGAAAGTTAGTAGCGCATGAAAGTAGGGTTTTTGTTTTAATGCAATTTTAAGGAAAAACTGAGAGGAGAAAAAAATTTGGGGAATGTGGTACTAGAAAGAAGCTTGGATGCTCACTGTTGTTCCATAATAAAGAGTTGGATTCAATTACTATTCTGTCCCTTGTGCAGTGGTTTACTTTCAAAGTCCAGTTCAGTTCTTAATGAAAGCATAATTTATGCTCTAATATCTTGAGACTTATGGAGTTGTTACAATGTCCAGTCCTATATAATAATGCCATTGTTCTTTATCCCCTTGAGTTTGAATTTTCTCTAAATCAAGTAGGATGTCATACCACATAATCATTTAATATCTAGTTCTTAGATATGAAGCTTTTCTGTTTTGGGTCTTATTAATAAAAAGAGCACTGTCTTATGTAACTCTGTTTTCTATTGTGAAAATTCCGCTTTTTATTCCCCTGTCAAATGTCATGTCCTGTTCTTGGTTAACTGGTCTCATGAAAAAAGGTGATGTCTTCCCTGAATGTGAACTCAGTCAAGATTTTGATGTTTTATGTAGAGAGAAAGCAGTAAGGAAGTCTGCTGGTTACCAAAAGCCTGAGGGTGCTAACATGAAAGTTCATTAGGTTGTGTCTCTTTTCCTATCTCTGAGTGTCATGTATTTATATAAATTCAGGTTAGTAATATAAATGAAGTCCTGAAAAATAGCTAGTAATCTGAAAGCTGTCCTTGAGAATCTTTTTCTAGTCGTACTTATGAACAATTTTGTATATAGTTTCTATGGATTAACTGCTTGGGATCAAATGCAGTCACTTCTGCCTAGAGGATGTCTGGCCATGCAGCATTGACTTTACTCTTAGTCATGGCTGTCACAATGTTATAGTTTTCTTTCAAGAGTATTTGTGTTGGATGTTGTTTTATTATACTTTGGTCTCATTTTTAATCAAATATTTTAACAGTAAGTGTGAAATCGAGAGAGAATCAACACAAACCCAAATGCTGGGTTGTGGTGTTTTTTTTTTTTTGTTCTGGGACGTGAATGAGACATGTCAACTCACATGGGATTGCTGGTGAGCTGTAGAAGGATGCCTTATCTGTGTATCCTTTCTTTCCCTGGGTTATCAGGCAATGTGTTTATGTGCACTGCTTTAACTGGTGGAGAAAGTACAGGTGATGTTGGTTCTTCGCCCTGTCCTCTCAGCTGTAATGCCTTTGCCCTAAACCCCTGCACTTCAACAGCAGAAAGAGCTTTTGAAACTGCAGTAGTTGTATCAGCTTTTTCAGCTCTCTGAAAATAAAATGGTAAGTATTATTATATGAAAATAGCTTCTTACCACTAGCTTGTGTGGTAAGCTCAGCCTGAGGAATACTGACAGACGTAGTGATTCGCTATTAAGACTGATTAGTAAATCTTCAACTATTCTTAACTGCATTAAATTATTTATTTGAGGCTGACTTAATGAGCACTATGATATCATCCTCTTGGATTTTTGTATTTTGGATGTGCTCAGCAGTGTCTCTGGCAGCTGTGCACTGCATTAGGTTATTACACTGTGGCTGGTTTCTGCTCCCTTCCCCTATGGTCTTTGTGTATGCCTCGCCTAGTGCATATCCTTAAGATGACAAGAACCGAAGAGAACAACAAATAAATTGAGCCTTCTAGAGAAGAAACCAGCATATATGCCAGAAGCCTGATTTTGAGGCATGGTCTTTCTGCTTCAGCACTAGTTTGTCCCCTACCATTTGTGTCTTAAGACCTATCTGCAGCCTTTTTTTTGATAGCTCCTAATTTCCTACATCCTTCTGTACTTTGGCTATTATTCGTGCTAGTTTCACTCACCCCTGCCATGTCCTTTAATGTCTTAACTTCCACCCAATTTGTGCTGTCAAATGGTATCAGTCCTTCATATACCCAAGGGATGGATTTCTATGTTACTGAACAACATTATCTGCAAGTTGTATGTCATTTATTGGATTCTTTCAGAGGAGTAGACAGCATTTTAAGGAGTGATAAAATTATTGTCTTCTATCTGTTGTGTGTGTACAGTTTTTACATTCTTTGTGTCGGATTTGACAACAGGATTGACAACTAGAAGATGAATGATCTCTCTTCTGTAACAAGGAAAAGCTGAAGTACTCCCAGACTACTTGGTAGCACATGTTTCTATCTCTTTCCACACTCTGGTCCATGCCTGTCATGTCAGATACATTTGAAAACTCCTTTGATATAAGTTGGGGCATGTGCTTTCTTCAGGCTTCACAGAGTTTTCCTAATACTTCTTTTTATCAGTAGCTAACCATTACATGAATCTTCATTATTAAATATTCAAATGTAATATAATTTTTGTTCTCTTAAACTGAAAAAAACCCCTCAAACAAATGTGAAATAATTGGATTCTGCTGCTCTCTTTAACTAATTTAATCTTTTTGTCTAAGCCGTATATAACTATCAGACCTGCTGTCTGCTTGGACTTTATCTTTTCCTCATCCTCTGTAAATCCCGTTAAATCTCTTTAACCCCTTTAACTCATTTTGGGATTTGCTTTCCTTTGGAAGCTTTTACTTATTAATGTTTTTGCCAAGTCATATTCTTTCTCCAGTCCCCCTTTGTTCCCTTCCCAATACTATTTTATCTGATAGGCTCATAGCTGTTGGGTTTGTCTTTTTTTGAATTTCTGATTTTATTTTAAAGGAAATGAATTTTCACCGCGAGTGAAGCACATAGGAAGCACATGGGATAGAAAAAAAAGTCAAGAGGAGAGAAGTGTTAACTCAAGTATCAGAAGCCTAAAATATTTAAGTTGCAATGAAGTCTAATAAAGGTATCAGCTGCTGGTTTAGTGAGCCATTGACGTCCTCTTGCTTCAGATTTTCGTAGTGTAGCAGCTGTCCCAGTTTTGGATACTTAGAGTAAACTGGGCATATTCTGCTGTACTGGTGCTCATTGATGGGACAAAAAGCACCTGGAGGGAAAACTGGCCATTCCAGGTTCAGTTCCTGAGTGAATGATCTGAGATGTTCTGCCCTTGTGACCCACTCCCAGAGAGGTTTCTGTAAGTCATGACTATTTGCCGTGATATAGTGAGAGAATTTTGTACTGCATTTTACGTTGTGCTTGCCTTGTTTTTCTTTCTTGGAAAACTGATAATGGCGTTCTCTTGTGGTCATGGGGTATATGAAGCCATCTAGTCCAACTCCTATAGTGTGACTTGGCCAAGATGCTATCTACCTTAGACTAATTGTGAAGGTCATCTGGATGTCTTCGTTGTCAGTTGTACTCTTACCCTCAAAAGAATCCACATGTGGCAAATAGCCCTGCATTCAAAGGTGTCTGTGTTCCAGAAGTGACCACTATTTCAGCTGAAGATCACTTTTGTAGCTTCTTCCTGGGACCATTTTTTTGAAGATATCTTCTATGCCTCTTTCCTCACAATTTGCCAGATTACTCCTGCTTGCATCAATATACAGATGTCTAATTTCAGTATCCCAGTTTTACCCATTAATTGAGCAGAAGTCTGATGTGAGGTGATACCTGAAGTTTTGTTACATTAATTTTTTTTTTTTTGAACACGTCTCTTTAGAGCTGTTAGTGCAGTGCAAATACCCTGACAGTATTAAAGTAGCTTTCTTCGTTTGCTCATCTGTCTTCAGCTGTATTTGTAAAATTTATACACAAGCCTGTGCTTTGGGTTAATCATACATTGTTCAGTTTTATCCAAGAAAATGTTCTCTTTTTCAAGTTTTTTTTTTGCACTATATATCTAACGGGATTTTTATTTTATTCTTGACTCATACTTAGCAAAAAACAGACCTTCACAGGATGTCTTAAATACTACATTAGATTGCAAGGTTTTACCTAGGGACCTACCTTTAGTTTGGGATTTCTTGGCTATGAATTATCGTGCTGATAGCCAGCAGAAATTTGGAGCTGTGTAAGAGAGGAGAAAGTGAAAATTGTAAACCACAAAAAGAAAAAAAGAAACCACCAGCCCTGCAGCACAATATGCTTCTTGGTTAAACAGTCTTGGACTTTGTGGTGATAATGTTACAGCAGACATTCTTGGAAAAAAATACGTCTGTTAGATGAGTGTTGTATTTTGCAGAGGCCAGTAAAAACCTGTTTTGCTTCAAGGAATTTGAATTTGTCTGTGGTACCTTATGACTGTCAAAGTATACAGTACAAGTACCACTAGCAATTGTTACCGACATACATTATGTTTATAGACCATATCATGAAGACATGGTGTTCTTAAAAGTAGCAAGGAAGAGAAAGTATCTGTTCTACTAAACAAAGAGGGATGAATGCTCTGGGCCATAACAGTAGTAATAATAAAGTTGCTGCTGTAAAGTGGTAAATAAGAAAAATCTTTGTGTGAAAATCAGTAAGTTTCAGCTGTAGTGAGTTTTTAATATGGCTTGTTAAGATAAAAGAGAAACAGCTGAAGCTTGAAGTCAGGGCTGAATATCATTAGGAAATAGGCCTTTGGTTAGCCCTTGGGATAAAACTCCTGACTAATGGTCTTGTCCTTAGTGATGATGCCTTTATATGATTAATTTAAATAATTTTCAGTGATTACTTCTGGTAATTTAGAAATGTTTCTTAGTATTAGTTAGCAGTTGCCTGTGTAGATGTGGGAGCACTAGTGGCAAATCAGAAATAGCCTGATCAGGCTTATTGTGCCAGTAAGTCAGAAACTGTGACAAATAAGCTGCTCATACATTCTCTTGCCAGCACGGTCCTTCATTCTGTTTTCTGAATGAATAAGACTGCCTTGGGAAGGGAAGAAATATAGGAAGTACCTGAAGTCCTGTTCTGATTTACAAGGAAAGATGCTATTGAGTTTTACCTGACTACTCAGTTGATCAAGACACCCAAGTCCCTGGTGAATTTAGAATAAATAAACCTTACAAACAAAACTCCTTCTGTTAGAGTTTATGGAAAATTATTTGTTGGGCTCCCACCTCTAGTTATGGTGTTTTTAGACCCTTGTCAGACCTACTATACTCCTTAGACCTTTGTGAGTAGATGACAATTTCCACAGCAGAACAGTCCTGCTTATTGTATCTTGCCATAATCCTCTCTGGCATGCTAACAAAAATAGAAGCTTCTCTCAGTAATTCTATGTCTTCTTTCCCATCTTCCATGTAAGAAAATAGAAAAGTGTCCTATTGTGGCAGGAGTTTGTGTTGGCTTTTGGTAGCTTGGAGATTACAGCAGGACCTAATAACTCGTAGACTTTGTTGTATTAACACTGAGCTGCTTTAGTGCTGTGGAGATGAAGGTCCCTAATACTAGTCAAGGATTTTGTGTATTGAGTATGTGGAGTGTAATTGTGTAGCTTTTCAGCTGAAGTTGTGGAGAACTGTTAATCCAAATAGTATTCAAGCCCACAGTGTCCATTTGCAGCAGTACGCTTTCACACTTAAGAACTTAAAGCACTGTTAGTAGTAATATTTGTAAATGAAAACTGCGTCACTTGCTGTTCCAATCTGCTATGGGGCAGTGATACTTTGCGCTTTGTTTACTGTGCTGATGTCCAGACACAGAACTGATGCTTTTATGTACTTGAATTTGGGCTCCCAAGAACAAACTGAGGATTTCAAACTTGAGTTCAGAATCTCCCAATATGTAGTGGCCAGATGTGGAGAGACTTATCAAGGAAGGGGAAGTGATGGGAAGCTTCCTAAAATACTTCTGAGTATGTTCATTCTGTTCCCAAATGTAGGCGTAGATACAGGAGGCTGTCATAAGTGTACCATGAACAGAGTTTCTGCCACTGAAGGATGATGCGTTAGAGTAATTCTGTTTGTTGTAAGAAGCAGACCTTAAAATAGAATGGTATGTAAGAATGTATCCTTTCTAAACATAAAGGTTTCTTTGTGTCATAATGAAGTGTAGGGCTTTAAAAAATTTTAGTGTTAATGTCTCTCATATATTTAGTTCTTTTCATTGAAGTGGCCAACCTGATGACATCACCTTTTTTCCCTCTGACCTTCCCTTGTTTGTTGCTGTTTTCCATTTGTGTTATTTTCTGGTCAGTTTTAATTTTTATTCCGATGTCTGATTTTTAAATTTTTTGTTTTAATGTACAGTTTTTTATCTTCTTTCTGTACTAACTCTCTGGAATGCTAAACCTAAGAGATGAGTGTTAAGATCTGAGCGATCACCCTTGGCATACTTAATTGTAGACAAGTTGTTTGAACTTGTAATACTCGGAAAATGGAAGTGAATATATTTGTTTTGTTATTCCCTTGGAAACAAGATACTTATAAAGAGCTTCTAAAAGAAGTTACAAATATACACAAAGAAGCTGATTCTTTGTAGCAGTTGCATAATAAAAAGGAATTAGTTTACTTGGGGGGTTATGGGTTAGGGTTTTTTTGTTACGTTCATGAGGTCTGAAAAGCTGGTATAAGGAAGGGGTATCCTGAATGTGAATAGGGTATTAAAAATGGTGAAAATAAACTGTATATATGACAGCCTTGTGTGTTACGCAGTGTTCATAGTATTATAATTTTTCATACAATAGTTTTGAGTTGGAGAGAGCCTTTTACAGGTCATCTAGGTGAACACCACCACCTCGCCCTTCCCCCAATGAGCAGGGGGGGAAATCCATGCAATATGGATTCCCCCAATCTCATATTGCATGAGATCAGGTTGCTCACAGCCCCATCCAACCTGACCAGGGATGGGCCATCTACCATTTCTCTGGACAACCTCTTCTAGTGTTTCACCACGCTCCTAAAAATGTCTTCTTTATATCTAGTGTGAATCTACCCTATTTTAGTTTGCAACCATTACCTTGTTCTATCACAACAGCTCTGCTAAAAATCCTGCCCCCATAATTTCTTGTAAGCCCCCTAAAAGCCACAGTAAGGTCTCCTGGAGCCATGTCTCCACCAGATTGAACAACCTCAATTCTCCCAACTTTTCTTCATGGCAGAGGTGTTCCTTCTCTCTGATCAACTCTGTGGCCCTCCTCTGGACTTGCTCCAACAGGTTGATGTCCTTCCTGTGCTGGAGACCGCAGAGCTGGATGCAGTGTTGCAGGTGGGCTCTCTCCAGAGCAGAGTAGAGGGGCAGAATCCCCTCCCTTGCCCTGCTGCCACACTCCTTTTGGTGCAGCCCAGGACACAGTTGTTGGCTTTCTGGGCTGCGAGTGCATGTTGCTGACTCATGTCCAATTTTCCATCCAGTAGTACTCCCAAGTCATTATCCCTAGGGTGTTTTTGTGGATCTGGATTGGAGAGAGTATAAATCAAGGTTTGTTGAAAGACTTTTCCTCTGTCATTTCTACCTACTCCGTCAGTGGTCTCTTATGCATTCAACCCATGACTGTGCAGACAGAAGAGAGGGGAGCATGCTGTTCTAGTTAGTAATCATGATGACAGCAACTGCTCAGAGCTCTTCAAGACCTGTCTCTAGAGACAGGAGGGGTGTAGGATTGCTGCTTGGTAATTTAGGTGCTGGTACATGGCATACATGTACCATACTTCACATACCAAAAGTGCCGGAACACGTTGTGTTCCTAGGGTTTTCCACAAGACTTGACATATGTTGCAGCTATAGAGTTTTGGAGTTAATAATGATGCTTTACAAGTGGATTTGATAATATTGTAATAGATGAGGGAGTGAGAGGGGGTTTTTGGAGTGTAGAAAAAGATAACAAATTTCAAAATTAAAGCTGTTTTATTTAGGAAACTTGGGATATAGTTGTAAAAATTCCTTCACTCCCAGTCCTGTTTTTAACATCACTCCAGTTAATGTTGTTTGCTGGTAAAGAATGTCAGCTACAATGCACATTTGTTTCTCTTTTGGGGTCTAGCTGCAGTACTACATTTGTCATATATGTGTCTAATTTGTGGTTATACCTTAAGCTGAAGGGGAAAAATCCACTCATTTCCTTGCCCCATGTAAGTGACAGGGAAAAGACCAAATGTTAGAGGTAGGTATACCTGTGTCTTAGACCAAATGTTCTTTGTTCCTCTTGGCAGTCATATTTATGTATTTTTCCTTTTAATTCACACAAAAAATTTATGCTCTTCTAACTAGAAGAGTGCACAACCAAAAATTATTCATGTGTTACTAAAACCCTCAGATCAGTTCATTTGGTTAGAGCATGGTGCTAACAGTGACAAGGTCACGAGTTTGATCCCTTAAGAGTTGGACTCAATGATCCTTGTGCATCCCTTCCAGCTCAGAATATTCTGTGAAAAATAAACAAGTCAGCATGAATTTCTGCTGGTTTTGCTGAAAATGATCATTCTCTTTCCCATTGCGATGATCCTGGCTGATGATCCAAGGTAAACGTATGTGCTACAGAAAACTGCCTTTGCAAGGTGTGTATGCTAGACTTGGCTGTGGGTCTGTAGAGAATTTAGGGCCTTAGGGTGTTAGCTATGCTGAAGCTCTGCAGTGATTGCCAATGCTTTCTTTTTCTAAATGAAAGGCAAAACAAAATGAAGTCTTGACCTCTTGAGCTACTTAAAAGTTCTTGGACATGTTTAATCAGAAGAGGGATGTTAATCCTATTAATAAGAATTCTGGAGAAATTCCAGGTAGTTAATTGCAGTTTATTCCATGTGTCTTTCTGATTAATGAAATGCTGGATTATATTCTTCATTTCTACTGTCATGATGTTCTTTTACTAGCTAATTCTGTGCGATACTCCAACACATGCTTTACCTAAAGCAGACAAGTGGTTGCAAACAGCAGTGTTTGGTCGAAAAACACATAAAGTTTATTTTGTGGGCATTGCTGACGTTTGCTACACATGCTGGGCTACACTGAAAATAAAGAATGTCAGTAATGAACAATTATGTAAAGGGTTCCCTTAGTGTTGAATTTTGTTGTGAATAACCAATTTCTCCTTGTTTTAAAAGCCTGGGATAAAATTTCATTTTTTGTTTAGTTAATTGAAGTAGGAGTCACTTTCTAGATGTTGGTTGCTAAACCAGAAATCTCACTTCCCCTTTTCATTAGTGGAGGCATCCTCTAGCTGAGAGGGATTTGGCCATTGAAGGTGTCTAAGAGAAGATCAAAGATAAGTCCATGACATATCACTGAATTGCTCTTCACAATGGTCTTTTTGACACTTGAATTAAAATTAGATTTCTATGTACTGCTTTTCTAGCCCGAGATTTCTGTTGCCGCTGCACACTTTCTCTATCCTAGCGTCTGTTGTTTATTCCTATATAAACAACTGTCTCTGGTGAAAGGACTGGTCTGGGTTGTGTGGTGGTGCTTGGTTATTTTTTTCCCCTGATTTGCTTGAAATGTTCTCTAAATTGGCATGAAAAGAAATGCTCGAGCGGCAAACAAAACTTGTGTAGTAGCATGTTTCCCAGCAACGTGGACTCTCAAATATTACTTTAACTTTGAGAGTTTTGTAATGTTGTAAACATTTTCTGCTTTTGAAGATGGTACTATTTAAAATTATATCAGCATAAATATCAAAATATCTTTTTAAAAATGGTTCTATTTGATCTGCTAAATTTTAGTTCAAAATATATGGCTACATTTTGGGGTGTAAATTCTTATTCAAAAGATCAGAGAATCTGTAATTTACTAATACAGCAAAAGGTGTGGTTTGTGTCTGCTGTAATTCATAAAAACTAAAAATAGTTGGGGTTTTTTTAATGGTGAGTAAACTCACTAATGCTGTGGCTTCATACCTGAATTTTAAAATGAGGAACACTGAAACTAGTTTAATATTAGGGAATTGAGTGGAACAGTGTATACTCCACAACTTTATCTCCTGTCTAAGCTGAATATTTTAAAATGCTAGAAAACAGACATGCATTAACCTCCTTTTGGTTAAACACATCTCTGTAGTGAATGCTTTGTAAGAGTTCTATCAACTGAACCCTTTGGTGTGATGGACCAAAAAAGATCTGCAGGAATGACAGTATAAACTGGTGTTTGTAAAGTGTGAATTCCCCATTCGTCAGATTTTGCACCACACACTTGTACAGCAAAGTGCTCTCCATTAAAAGTAAATATAGGTAAGTAATTTACTGATGTGAAAATATGGTCTTCCTATTAGTGAAAACTGCAGCAAGTATTCAGCTCCAAATTTCTGGGAGATTTATGAGTTTACCAGACTACTATACTGTGTTTTCTGTGTACCTGTGAATGTTTTTTGAAGATGATGGTCTATGAAGGAAAACAGGTATTGAATTTAAATGTGTCATTTAAAAATTTGTCAATCTTCAGTTGAGGAGGAATTTCAAGTTTTTAAATGCTTTTCAATAGTTTGCTTTATGCAATAGTAGAATAATTCTTAATTTACTTGTGAATACGTGAATAGTGACTTATAAATAATATGATAACCAGTTATTCAAAGAGGAATAAAAAAATAGTAAATAAAATGACTTACCTAAGATGCTTCAGTTCTTGTCATATACATGCAGGCTTTATAAGTGATCAACCAAATGAGACAGTATTAATTTGATGAGCTGCAGGCATTTTGACAGTAGACCCAGTCCCTTTATTTCCTCTTTATTTCTGAACATATGTCAAGGGAAGTCTATGCAGTGCTATCCTACTGATGTATATGTAAAAAAAAAAGTGATATTCCTGGGATATGTTTTGTTTGACCATAAATGGGTTGCATGGGCCTTCCTGTTCTGTTGCAGTTTTCTGTTGTTCACTGCAGTAAACTGAAACCATTCTGCTATTCTTGGAATGCTTTTTGTGCTCTCTTGTAATTTCTTTCAATTGCTGTGTGTTTCAACAGGGGAAAGTCTGTAAGAACTATTACTTTTGAGCAGTTTAAGGAAGCTCTTCAAGAACTCTCCAAGAAGCGATTTAAAGGCAAAAGTGATGAGGAAGCACTTCAAGAAATATATAAACTAATTGAAGGAAAAGGCCCAGGTTTAACTGGAGTAACGGTATGTTACTGATCTAATGGACAGATTGTTTCTACCTGTCCTTTGTTCTACTGCAGTGTTGTTATGTTCACCTGCTTCCCTTTACAATCCACAAATCCAGTTTCTCCGTGAGCCCGAAGGCAGCAACTGCTAAGCAGAATGGGAGCAGACTATGCAACAGCTGAGTATTGCACTACTGTTTATTGTTGTGTGGCACTGTCGTTGCTCCTTCTAGGAATTGTGCTACCACTTAGTAGCACCTCAGGAATATCCTGAGCTCTTCTATATGCTTAGAACAATAAAACATTCATGAAGAGTGGTGTATCAAAATCAGAAAGAGTAGAAGGACATTAAGTTTGGAGCCTCAATAAAAAGTTCTAAGATGTTTTGTGAAATACCTAAAAGATTAAAGCAAAGTCATCTTAAAATACATTTAATTACACCATGTGAATCCCAGAACACTGGAAATCTGGGAATAATTACCATGTGGTCCAGTCTTTGTTTCATGTTTGTTCCAAGTCTGTCAGAGTGATAACATTCTTCTTTTTAATTTTAAAATATTGGTATTGAACTTTGTATGTGAAAAGGAAGCTATAAAGCATACTGTACATAAGCTTTGTTGTCCTTTTAGATGCCCAGGCTAGGCACGCTTTTATCCAGTATTTTAGGAGATACTGGATACTATACTTGAATAGTTCTGTTGGTTTAGTTCATCTGCTTAAAATTTGTGATCCTCCTGAATTTTGCCTGTAAAGCTGTGAATGAAAGTATAATCTTGTCAGAAACTGGTTCTCTACAAATGATCAGTGTAAATATCAAGTGGAAAGATCTCTTTTGAGTTGTAAAATCAGTCAGCTTTTTACAAGATTTTATTTTATTGTACTCTTGTACTCTCATTTAAAACATGTGGTAATTTCGATACAGACTTAAAATATTGAGCCTTCTTTTTTGTTCTTCACTTACTCTAATTAATTTTTATAACTTCTTCATATGTTCAGGGATTCTTACTTCAAATTGTGTACGTTCTTCTAGGCCTCACTCCTTGATTCCATTTTTGGTATTTCAGCAGGCAGACATTGAAATGATCTGTGTCTGCTACTAAGGGACTGCCTCTTTCTGTGTGGGAGACCCATATGGATGAGAGAGTTTTGCAGATGCAGAACAGTATCATATAGGTTCTTCAGGGGTATACGAGTGTGCCAGCAGCAGGGGGAAAAGAGTGAAGGGGGAATATGAGCCAGCAGTGTAAGGCTTGATGTTCAGTATGCACACTTCTGGGGAGGGTTGAAGAAGTGAAGAAAAGGGGATCAGAATATCTTCTGCTATCTGGAAAAATAAGGGGCAGGAGGCAGAGCTTAAAAAGGAGGGAGATTGCAGGCTGGGATCATGTGTGTATGTATGTAAAACCAAATTTCATGTTTGTTTTGTCATGGTAATTTAGCTCCTGGATGGTAATAATGACCCACGAACTTGGCAATTAAAGATATTAAAATAAATACATGAATAGCTGGCCACTCTCCTCCTGCAACCCAGGAGTGCATATATGAAATCTCTACACAAGCTTTCCAATGCTTTGTTTACTTCAGGAAGTCGATACTGTGGAAATTTTAAGTTGTGCTGCTTTCTGTATGGTTAGACAAAGTTACATTAACCTTTTCCTAAAAGTTCTAGGGTAAGTCAGTCATGCCACGTAGTGTGTGCCCTGCTCTGTAAAACTATGCTGTATGTAGATTTGGTTCAGGTTTCAGACAGAAAACTTTGTGACTACTGACGCATTATTCTAAACATATTAGGGAAGGAGTTGAAAGAGTGATTAAGTGAAGCTTGTGGATAAGAATACTTCAGCAGCATGTGGGGATTTTTGTGTCTTAGCTTCTTATATTCTGTACTAGGTATTTTGGAGAGGCAGGCGGCAGGGGCAGTATGTCTGGACTAAATGGCAGCCTGGGGAAAGCACTCCTCCAGAAGGGCAGTTGGAAAGTTTACCTTCACATCAGACAAGGAGGATTTTAGTGTATGTTGTTGTGCTAGAAGTGATGGAACATTTTTTATCTTTTTCTGTTTATTTTTTCTTCTCCTACAGAATGTTGTAGAATTACAAAAATCCCTGCTTGTAGTTGATGTGGTTGAGAAGGCTCAGCAGCCAGACATTGAAACTGAGTGAATTTTAGGCTGTTTCTAATATTGCAGCATGAATGAATGCATGATTGCAGCAGAACATGTATGATTGACTTTGTCACACAGGAAGAAAAACAACAGGAAAATGATAAGACTTAATGAAGGTGGTTGCTTTATTAGCTCCCTTCGTAGTGATCTGTCAATAGAATATACAATGCAGGCCATGTAACTTGGACAGCTTGTAAACAGATATGTAAAATGAAGTCTAGGGCCTTTTAATTGTCCTCATTCCTACACAAAGGTTGCAAAGAGAAAAACTGAGGTTCTTTCTTTTCCTGTTCCAAAAGTTGTGTGCCATAACAATGCTGAATGCATTTCTACACCTCCAGGGGAACAAATCCTTGCTTTGGTCATTGCTTGCTGTTAAAATAAAACCAGTTGAACTTCAGTGTATATTCATCAGGGTCCTTGGCATAGAAATGCAGAACAATTTCAAGTGCAAGGGATCTGGGATGATCTCATTCAAACCTGTTCATGAGAGGGCTAACTTAAAGCCAGATCAGGTTATTCAGGGCTCAGTCCAGTCAGATTCATGGTGAGAGGAGTATGGGTGGCAGGGCAGTACAGCAGCAGCAGCACTTTTAAGCTGGGTGATGGGTGCTCAGGGAGATGTTGATGTGGGCAAGGTCATATTCTCACCAAAATGTACCTGTTGGGTCAAGAGCAAGGAAGCCAGAGTGCAGCCCACAGAGTGTGGTAAATGAGACAAAACAGTTGTTGCAACAGAAGTGCAAAAAGGCCTAGAGATTCCACTCAAGACTATGTGGATCTACTTGGTGGTAGTCTGAAAAAGCTGCAGAACATACTGTTCAGCACATGAACTTCCATTAAGATGTTGAAGAAGTCTGCAGGACTGCCATTAGCACATCAGAATCCTTGGCTCTATTAGGAAGAAGTCCTATATCCATGTTGCATGCTTCAGAGAGCTCTTGTGTCTTGAGGTCAGGGTGGTGGTGGCCGCTCTTGTGGGAAATGTGCTGTGGTCAAGGTGCTGAGATTCCAGATGGCGGGAGAAGATGAAGAGGAGACTGACGTGGTATTTGTGGAAAACCTGAGCTACACAAGGTGAGGAAGGAGTGACAGCTGGAGACCAAGTGGACAGAGACTCTTGAGATATAGAGAAGGCTGAAAGCTTGTGGCTTCTGGCAACAAAAAGTCACAGATCTGCTCCACCTGCAGTTCTTCAATTTCAGAATACGTATAGTATCCTGAGCACTGGTGAGGATCAACAAGACCCATCAGAGTCAGCTGAGGCTGAATTTAGTGTTCACACAAAAGAGGGAAAATGAGTGATAGTGTTGACCGGCACTGTCTCACACCATGGGGACAGACAGGTTCTTTTAAGGATCCTTGGTCAAATGAGAGCTGGCCACAGATTTGTAGTTACATCAGGCCTTAGCATGAGCTGTGTGTCAGTGAAAATCTGGAAAGGAGTTGAGTGAACAGTCACAGAAGATTTTTGCCATCCCAAATATCTCGTTTGTTATTTATTACACTTCCCTGTTCCATAATGGGTGACACTATACTCTGGCAACAGTGCTGTACCTGGAGTCAGGAGTAATGGGTACCAATCACAGATAATTACTGAAGATTCTTCTCGTGGATTATCAAGGCATGTATTTTCTGATCTCACCTGATGTCTCCGGAGTTTTACTGCCTGGTAGGTGCCAGGATCCGGGATTGTTGCAGATGCTTGGCCAATATTTGTCCAGCCTCCTAACATGGACCTCTTCTTCCTCTTCCTTGTGGGTACCAAGAGTACTGCTCTGGAGGTAACCTGGAGCATATAAAGAGGAACTACAGAGGTCTGAGGGTGAGGCTGATGGGTATGGAGCTCAGATCTTGTCTTCCCAGTCCAGGGAGGAGGAAAGATTGGGCAGAACTGGACTGTATGGCTTCTGTTGAAGATGGGGCTTTGGCTTCTGGGACCAGAGAAATGAGGGCTGCTCAGCAGGGATGGAATAAATCTAACTAAGTGGAACAAGAGTATCTTTACAAACTAGGCTTACTGATCTGCTGAGGAGACTATTAGACTGGGTATGGAAGGTTGCTGTAACCTGAATGTGAAAGATCATAAGGAAGGGGCAAAGCAGATATGTCTGGGTGACAAGGCTGACAAGGGAGGCTCTTGCCCTTCTGTAAATGCAGCAGGACATGGTCCATCTCTAACGCCTGCACACAAAAGCATATAGTATGGAGAAAGCAGGGCAAATTAGTCACAGAGATGTGATTCACTGGGACTGTGCAGGTGTGTTAACACAGCACTTCTGACTGGAGTGCTGCACTGGATGAATAGAGGCTCTTCAGGAAATACATGAAAAAAATGAGGGGATTGTAGTCCATGAAAGGCTTATCTCGACAGCATCTAGCTTTGGAACAAGTCTCATTAAAGACTGGTTGTAACATTAAATTGAAGAAGGATTCAGCAACACCTGCACTTAAAAAAGTGACTGTAATAATATATTTCCCTTTCTGTTTTGTCTTCACCACCAATATGAATGAAAAACTCGTCCTCAGGGAAGTGTTGGCACACTGTTTTTAACTTTGTGGAAGGCCATGTTAATCGGGCTGCTAGATCCCATGAGTTGGGACCATGTAGTGACTTGGATTGTTGAAATGCTGGAGAACTGGAGTTAAGGGGCTAATCTTAGAGAGGAGGAAAGGAAAAGGTCTCTTGTAGGTGCCACATGGGCAACACCTGATCTGCCCTTACAGCTGGACATTACATGGTCTTCTCGATGGAGATCTGCTGGGTCAGGCAGATTTGACAGATTAATGTGAATTTGTTGCTGGAAGCGATGTCACGTATAAGGCATCTTTTTGATGTCTTTTGCTCCAGCTCTGTCTGGACTCCTAGTTGGTGAGAAGGTTTAGGTAGTGTTTATAGAGTTTAGACTTGCCGTGTTTCATCACCTGAGTGGTGTTACTGGGAACCACTCCATTGAAAATCCTCACCAGGACTAGTTAAAATGGTGTTACTTTCTGGCGTTAATGAAGTGGAGTTGCTTATTGGGTTTTTTTGTGTGGGTGTGTCTGTGCACGTGCTAAACTGAAGGAACACGAATTAAATCCAAATTTTTTTTGAAGCGTGATCTCTGTTTCTGACTTTCTGCAGACTTTTAATTCGCGTGCATGTATTCCCATGAATTTGGAAACAAAGTAAATGCAGTTTTGGTAGGGAGTTTTGGTACAATTTCCCCCGCCCCAAAAGGGACAAACTTTGCCTTTGAGAATTTTTTTTCCATGTTACAGTCGTTTTTCGGTTCTCATTTTTACAAAGGTTATGGGTATTACCAGCAGGTCAGTAATTTTCAAAAGCTTGCTGAGACTATGAATGTTGGTGCTGATTCTGCAGGCTCCCAGAACATTTTAATTCCATAAAGAAATCTCCATGGCAACTTTTTCTCGGAAGATGTGCTGTTAGATACCGAAGTTTTATGGTTGAAGGAGCAGATGTAGGAAAGCATTCAGTTTCAGCGAGGAAAGCTGACTGCAGCTGACAGTGTAGCCAGGAGTACTGTGGCTAAGATGTTGTAGCCTTCTGGTGAGGAGTAACAAGAGCAGCTCGCCTACTGCCTGTCACCGTTCTTCTCAGCCGTGCACGAAGTCCCAGCACTGATTGCTGAGAAGACACAATCAGTCCCTCAGGCAGGCAGGGACTGTTTCTGTACTATCTGTGTGTTTGTAATTCAGGAAAGAAAACCAACCAGAAAACCCTACTGCAGGGTTTTGCATCATAAAGTTTCTGCCTAAGCTGTGGAACAGCGTTAAATCAAACCGGAATCTTTGTCAGTGATGGCAAGCGGTGGAAAATATCTTCAGGCAAAGAAAGTTGTTTCAGTGGAGCCAAGAGTTCATTGTGAAAGCGAGGGCACTCGGTGTGTGTTTTGAATGTGTGATATTCCTGAAGTCCGGGAGGTTTTCTGGGTGCTTTTCTTTCCCAGGAATTGGTTCTGGAGAGCCTTTTGGGAATGGTGCCATGCTGTGTGCAGAGCCGCCCGGCAGAGAGTTGCCGCGAGCTTGCCAGGCGCTGCGGTGCTGCAGAAGTGAGCCCCGTGCGGCTGCAAATGTGTGGTGCTGCACTGCCCTGCTGGTGGAGCCCTTTGCACTGTGCCAGGTGCAAAGCTTCTGTGGCATTTGCTTGGGTTTTGAACTGTGAGCTTTTTAGAGGGGATGGTAATGTGTGCCGACAGAAAATGAGGAACGCTACCTTGGCAGCACCGAATCGTCTTTCTTCTTCTTTGCCTCAACTTTGTTCTGGAAGGAAGAGTCCTGAAAGTGTGGGAAATCTTTCAGTCTCACGCTGTTACCTTATTTTCATGATTGTAGCACTAGCTTCATATGATGCTCCTAGCCTTCTGATACAAAAGTTGATTTTATGGGGTCTTTTGAGTCCATAAAATTCATGCAGTTTTCCTGCTGCAAACAAGCCAAGCCAGTGCTGCTGCAGAGCTTTCAGTGGATATATTTTTCTTCAGGAAACTGCTATATACTTCTGTACTACTGTTGACAAAATACATGTTCTTGATTTCTGTGCTCACATTTCCTCTTCACTGTAGTCCATTTCAGTTTCCTAAGGACTGATAATAAATTTCTGAAACTAGTTCATATTCTCAAAAATGATGAAATGGGTTGTGTTGCTTGCTCTATAAACTGCTTCTTCATTCATTAGTTATCTTGAGGTAGAAGGCAAAATCTATGTAAGTTTGCAGTGTTGTCTTTCTCAAGAATGGGCAAGAGAGGAATGTGGCATTTTTTAAGGTTTCCAGGGTTTAAAGACTACAGCTTTCACTTCCTGTCTTTGGTATGAGGGCTGTTTCAGAGAGACAGAAGTTGGAATATTGGTAACGTGTAATTTGGATAAGATGTTGGATTGTTTTGTTTTGTTTTGTTTTGTTTACTTACCTGCAGTGTGGTCAAACACTGGAATAAGTTGCCCATGGAGGCTGTAGAACTTTGGAGGGTTTCAGGACTTGACTGGAGAAGTTTCTATATAAGCCTGTTTGAGCCTTGCTGTGAGCAGGGCTTTATGTGAGATAAAGACTCATATTCAAAGGTTCTTTCCAACCTAAATTGTTCTGTGACTTGGTAATTTTAAGTTCTGATAATCCTCAGGGACAGAGAATCCCCCACTCTTTTCCGGCTTGACCAACCACAGTGGTAAAAAATTGTCATGTGTCTAGTTGGAATTTCGTATCTTCCAAATCATGCCCATTATTGTTTACTTCTGATAAACACATTCCCATCATCTTTTCCGTGTATGTCTCATGCTCCAAGCCCCTTGTTGTCTTAGCAGCACTTCTCGGTAGACACTGACAGAAAGCAAGGAAAAATACTGAATTGCTAACAAAAATGCACAAAAAAAATGAGTAAACTCAGTTTGGAACACCAGATGATTGTTTGATTGTGTTGTGCTAAGTAAAACTTTCTTCCTATGAGAAAGTTTTTTTAAAATAAAAAATAAAACATTAAAGTCCTTGGGCACCTTCTGTGATATGCATGCAGACTTTATGGTTAACTGCATGTGCAAATAAGAGATGGAAAATGAAGGCTTCTGTGTTCTCACATAAAGAAAAGGGAGGAAGTTGGCTCCAAGGAATTTATTGCCTTTAGAATAATGTAACTAGAGAGATTATATAACTTACTCTAGATAGTAAACAGTTCAAGCAGAATTGCTATATGACAAGACAGAATCATTTCTGTGTGATTCATTGTGAAAAAGAAAGGAGAGTAGTTACTCGCTAATGTGGAAACTGTCCTCATCCAGCCCTTTGTGCTCTTCACTATATTTCTTCTTACATTTTTCTTCACTTAAGAAGGATGGTCAGCTTTTTCCCCCCACCCCCTGCCTTTTTCTGTCTCCCAATACTCTTGTACAATTAATAATGAGCAGATGTGTTGTAGAGAAGAATGAGCTCACAGCCACCTTTTCAATTGTTTTTGCCTTTTGCTCAATATCCAGTTTAATCTGCATAGCTGGTTTTGTTGTTCAGAAACAGAAAAAAAACATTTTGATAAAAACAGTTGGTTGCGCATTCAGTTCATAAAGGCTATTCACTAAAAATAAGTCATCAGCTCATAGAGGAATCTTTATGGATAAACTTTTCACGTTAAGACACTGAAAGTAATGGTACAGCTAATCCTAGAAATCATATCCAGGCATATGAAGGACAAGAAGGTCATCAGGAGTAATCAGCATGGCTGATCGCCAGGGGAGAGTCCTGCTTGACCGACCTGTAAACTTATACAATTAAATGACTGCCCCAGTAGATAGGGGAAGAAGAGATTAGTATAGTGTCTACCTGGGCTTCAGTAAGGCCTCTGATGTGGTCTCTTTATAAAAGCCTCACAGCCCCTCAAGCTGTTGCTGTAGGGGCTGGGTGGGCAGACACTGAGGTGGATTGAAAACTGGATGAATGGTTGGGCCCTGAGGGTGGTGATGAACAGTGCAAAGTCCATCTGGAGGCTGGAAAACAGTGGTGTACCCCAGGGTTCCATAATGAGTCCATTAATCATCTTCATGACAGGGTATGGTATACTCTCAGTGAGTTTGCTGATGACACAGAGCTGGGAGGAGTGGCTGATAGGTCATCCAGATGGGATGGTTGCCATCCAGAGGGACCTGACAGGCTGGAGTTCTGGGCTGACAGGAACTTCAGCAAGCTCAGCAAGCAGTGCAAAGTCCTGCAACTGGCAAGGAAGAGCCCCACACACCAGTACATGCAGGGGGCCATGCCAGATGGAAAGGAGATTGGTCGAAATGGACCTGGGAGTGGTCGTGGACACCAAGTTGAACATGAACCCAAGTGGTGTTCTTGCTGTATGGAATGCTGCTGTTATCCTGGCTGCATTAGAAGTATTGCCAAGCAAAGAGGGTATTCCTTCCCCTCTGCTCAGCACTGGTGAAGTCTCATCTGGAGTGCTACATTCAGCTCTGGGCTTCCCAGGAGAAGACTGATACGGAGCTACTGGAAAGAGTCCAGCAATGGACCAGAAAGGTGATGGAGGGACTGGAGCATCTCTCCTATGAGGAAAGGCTGAGGTAGCTGGGACTGTTTAACCTGAAGAAGAAATGGCTCGAGGGTGCAAAGATGAGGGAGCAAGGCTTTTTTCAGTAGTGCTCAGTCAGAGGACTTTTCTATGATTCTGTGATATATAGCACCACTAGCTGCTTCTGGTTGAGGAGCCCAAGATGGATATGAAGTTGTTGTATATTATACTCTGTATTTACAAAGGCTTTTTTGAAGGAAAGCATCTTAGCACAACCTTAAGAAGAAAGGAGTATTTTCTTTTTAATGTATACATGTTCATTGTAAGAATGGTGGAAAAAAAGAAGAAAATGGAGAAATGAGGTGTTCTGCATAGCCTTGTGGTGGCATCTCATCTCTGATCTTTTATATAAATATATCAGTTCAGGGAGTGAGAGCATAATGTACAAGGAGTTAACATTGCTTGAATTTTGTATTGTTGGAAACAAAGTGGGCCTCCCATTTCATGGAAATTTTGCCAGCAGCAAATCAACAGGACTTCAGTTGTAATGGTCTTTCACGTGTGGGAAGGGGCACACCAGTGACTTTACATGTGACTTAGGAAAAGGCTGCAGTTCTTACTCAGTAAAAAACAGTTTGGAGAAAAAATGTTTGCCTTGCAGCTACTGCCTTAATGTTCATTTCACATATTGTGGCTCATGTGATGCAGGAAGCCACCTCATCCATCTTGGGCTGAAAGACCACAGGATGTGGGATCACTGTTGTTCTTGCTCTGGATTTGTACCATTCCTTGTGCTGGGGTTCTAGAATTTGTTTAATTGCTTTTTGGGACAAAAAGATCATATTTTCTAACCTGCCAAGCTGTTGCCCATCCTCAGTTTTCTTTGTTGGTTTGAAACATGTTGTTGTTTTCCCCACAGACTAATAGGAAAAGGAAGGGCTTGTGCAGCATGCTGCTATCATCTTGTTATAAAGATGCACCTTGATTTTCTGATAAGTCATCTGTGTTGTGGTCTTACCAGAATGCAGGTGTCTTGATATAAACACCACATTTCTTAAGTTTACCACTGGGAATAGTTTTCTGGCAACGTCCTTCATTATTGACATGAGCCATTCTGTTAATCCTTGTTTTACTTGCATGTTAATATGTGTGTATTTCCATCCACTCACACAAGTTTTAGTATGTATGTTACTCAATATGCTATTGTACAAAAATTCTCATACATTTTTTTGTAGTTTATGTATTGAGGAAAATTTCATACATTTCATGCCACACCTTTGAAACAGAGGAGCAGAAGCTGTAGTCTTTCTTTTTCAAATAGTGATTAAGTTTACCATTACAAATTCTCAGAATAGCAGCCTGACCTGAGAATGAATTTGGTAAAGGAAAAGGCAGTCAACTAGAGTTTCTGAGACTTCTCTGTGGATGTGACAGTAGAGAGTGTATGCACATCTAGATAAAACTGATTTTCTGTAAAGTAGTGGTTTTTAAATACAAGGGAAGTAGACGTGTTTTAAGTTTAATTAACTTCATATTGAATATTGCCCTTGTCTTGCATTTGGAGTTTTCCTTGTTATAAGGTGCTACCAGGTCAAAGTGAACAAGTAAACTGTATACATTAGACCAATACTTCTTCCTAAGCATTGTCTTGATACCTACTTATTCAGTATAGAAAAATAACCACTTCTGCAAATAGTACTCTTAAGACTGCAAGGCAGAAATCTCTAAAGGTCATTTAGCAATGCTGTTTTGAGCAAAGGATGCTCCAGTGGTCATTTTCTTTGAGATAGTGACAGGTAGTGCACATAAAAAAGATGCCCAGATTTTAGTGGTGTTTGTTCATTTTAGCTCAAAAGTCTTGTGTGTTTTTTCTTCCCTTGATTTTAAAATAGAAATTTAAGGATCAAAGAGGCTGCTCCTAGTCCAAGCACACAGGTTAGCATGCTTCTATATTGTTATGTGAAATACATTTTTTTTCTGTTTGTGTGGTCAAAGTTTCTTTGTCTCGATGACAACAAAACTGATTTTTGAGGAACCTCAGTGGAAGGAAAGTCTTTGCTCAATGCTATTTCATAGACTGTTAATTTGCTGACATTAGAAATAACTTTCAGTCCTTCCAGTTTGTTACTTCTTTCATGAATCCTAGAGTTTAGAATAAAATTGTCTTTTGAAGCAATGAATTTTAGTTGTGTTGGAATACTTTTGCGTATTGGTGGAACTAGGCTTTTATGCTTTGATTCTGAGACATAATGGATTTTGAACATGATTCAGTGTGTGAAGTTAGGATATGACTTCTTCATATCGTAAGTGCTTAGAACTTGATTATTAATCAAAAGTGTCTCATACTGAAAGTCTCTTCTAAAAGGTTTGGACGTAATTTGTGCTGTTTCCTTTTCGACTATATTATTATTGTCATTGTATGTAATGGCAAGAAACACATGTCTTTTGTATCCTGTTCCTGGAAAAGAGTAGGTATTTGCATAATCTTTGTGATTAGCAAAGATTTAAATCTTGGTAGCATGTAAAAGTATCCATATTAAGAATAACTGATTTCTGATGTGTCTTTTTTTGTTTCTTTTCTTTCTTCCAATAGAAAACTGTTGCATCTCCAACTGTTTCACGCCTTACAGATACTTCAAAATTCACGGGTTCTCACAAAGAGAGGTTTGATGCCAGTGGGAAAGGAAAAGGCAGAGCTGGCCGAGAAGATCTGGTGGATAACTCAGGATATGTATCTGGTTATAAGCATGCAGGCACATACGATCATAAAGTACAAGGAAACAAGTAAGGCTGAGGGTTTACAACACAGAGGGGGATAGAGTATATATTTGTAAGGATGATGTTATGAATCCCACATGTTTCGGTTATTGTGAGTGTTGAGACTATGTTGTCAAGAAGCTGTCTTCAGGAACTGGAACTGATTTCAACATCTGCTGAGCTACTTGCAGCACAATGCCACTTCATTACATTCCTCATGCATATATTGGCAGAAATAAATAAATATGTAGGTGTAAAAAATACATCATTTTGTTGAGCTTTAGACAAAAAAACCCAAACCAACAAACAACAAAGCCGAAGTCAAGAGCAGTTACACCACACTTCATCAGTTCAAGCAAAATATCTCAAACATTCCTAGATGTTCAGTTGCCCTGATGATGTCAAAGAGAACCTCTTGAAAAGAGGATCTTTTGTAGCAGTCTTTCTGAAGAATATCCCAGTATGTAAACAGTTTTATTTGACTACTGTTTTGGGGGTTTTCTTTAAATGTCTTATATGGGATCTGGCACTTTTCTTAAAACATTCAACAATATACTATTGGGAAGTAAGTGGTAGTAATATACTAGGTGCTAGCCTGTGATTGTCATATACCACTCATGGAAAAACTTCAAAAAAAGCTGTTTCTAGGACAATATAGGCTCTAAAGTATTTTATGTCAACAGAAAGAGTTGGAAAATACTGGCCCTTACTTTCCTTCTGTCTATACTTTGTGCTTGTTATTGTGTGTGCTGTAGCATGGTTCTGACTGGCTGGATTTGGATGGAGCTATTGTACTAACCTGAGAGGTGAAGAACAAGATATTACTACGAAAGTCTGGTTAAGGATTTTCACAGTCTCTTTTCAAGTTTGCACTGCCTCACATTGGAAGTGAAGGGGGCATTAAGCTAATAATGCTTTAAAATGTTGTTTATGACTGAACACTGCCAATCAGATAGCTATTAAATGAACGTTACTTTGCACATATGTTGGCACATAGTCCCTTTAAGCTCTAACATACGTAAGGAAAGCTTATGGCCCCTTGGAGTAAGGACATTTGCAATTAATATCTATGTAATTAGGTGCAATTTACCCACAAAAACTCCAAACCATTATAACTGGGCTACATTTTATGTTAGATTCATTTGAAGCCAAGGGCTTTGATTCTCTCTTCACTCTTGCTGCCAAACTTGGGAGTAATAGTATTGCTGGGAATGGCTTTCCACTGTTACCAGGAGAACCAGTCCCACAGGTTTAAGGTACAGGCAGCTGAGTGTGACCTAGCTGGGGTACAGAATGCCAAAAGAAATTAATTGGAATAAAAATATAAATATTGGTTGAAAAAGAGAGAAAAGGCCCTTCCAATTTTCTGCAAGAGCTGAACAAGTACCCTGATGTATTACTCTGATTCTTTAAAGTTAGGGAAGATAGGATGTTCAGTATTCAAAACTGGCTCTTTGCAGTTCTTCCTTGCTATCTTTCAAAAGGAGCTTGTGTGCTGGTTTTCATGTTCAACTCTGAATAAAGGTTAATAGATGTATTGCTCTCCCCCCACCCGTATTAGCATCCCAGTCAGAGTACATAAATGTAGGTGAGCGGTGTGTGCTGTCATGTGCCATGCAGATGAACAGTCTGTGTTTGGCCAGTGTATGGAAAGGGAGCACTGGTTTTCAGCCCTTAAACTGTTCATGTTTTGTTCTGCTGACATTGTGTGGTAGCCTGTCTTGTAACTTTGCCCTCAGTGACCCTTTGAGCCCATACATCAGCCTAAACCCAAAACAATAGCTAATGAAAGACAAGGGCTTCCTTGTGGACTTGGACATCCTTTTGTTTGTTTATAATTTACTTTGGTGTTTGTTTTTAAAGGGGAGGGAAGTTTGCCAAAACTTAGCACACACTCTTGTAAAGATTTAAATGGCTTTTCCCATGGATGGCTTTGGTTACCAGGGAAGATTTTAGATGTGTGTAAAGATGCTCAGGATGCAAAGTGTTCAGCTTTATGAACCCTTTCCAAGAGTTACCCAGTGTTCTTGAAGAACTAAGGGTTATCCACCCATATGTTGCACTGGGGACCTGTCACGCTCCGAAGCAGAACATAGGATACTTGTTACCAACAGTAAATTGTAAACAGCTAAATTATTCTGGCATGGTAGTAAACTGTCTAAATGTAAAGAACCTTCTTCGTCACTGGTGCCTGTGCACCTGAAGACGGCTCCAGGATAGTCCTGTTTTTTTAATGAATAAAAAAGCTGAGCCTCCAACCCTTGATGAGTCCTTCAGCTAAATTACAGGCAGAATCAGTGTCCCTGTTTTTCCTTTTGATTTTAAGACTTGACTAATAACTCACTGGTAATGGGAAAGTTCTGGACCTAGCCTCACTAAAGGGTGAAGTCCAGTCTACTGCAGAGTCCTGCCAGCACACTGTTGACCTTGCTGTTTATTGCTAGCTATCTGCCTTGTCTGGCACATAGGGGGACACATTGCTTTTAGGTGCACAAAGGACAGGCTTTCTCAGGTACCCAAATACAGAGTGTCAGTAATGCCAGAATGTTTCCATGTGGGAGGAGTGATTGGTTAGGAAGATTTTAAGGTATAATTAGGTTTTAAATTGTTAGTTCCAAGTGAGAGAGGTCAGCACACTCAGAAGGCATGCAAGGGAATTGAGAGTGCAGACAGATCCAAGCTGGCACTGTCTAGAAATTGAGCTACTCTGTTCTGTTCTAAGAGGCTGATGGAATGAGCTAAGGTTCTGCCAGAGTTTACTTTGCATTGCTTGTGCAGTATAAAATCCCTGCCATGAACCAAAGCACTTTATATGGACCTGATGCAAACTTCGAAATTCTTTCAATGGCATGGTAAGCTTGGGATCAGAACCTGAGAAGATGGTTCAGATAGCAGTATTTTGAGGAACACTTCTTTGTTTCTTCTTTGTTTCTACAGTCTGATAGTTTTAAACTTCAAAGTGGTGCATAAAAAGAAGTCATTTTGATGTGACAGTTACAAAGGAAAGTTGTTGCTGGGAAAATAGTACTTAGTAAAGGTTTTTCTCTTTTCCTGTGCTTGATGTGAAAGATAATGGCTATGAATAAAAGCATCTTATGCAGCTGTGTATTAGGGGTTCACTACCTACTTAACTCTTACTATTCCAGTAATATTGGTAGGAAATTAAAAGCCTAAATACTTGCTTGATTATTAGCTCTTAAGTTCCAGGCCTGCTTGGGAATGAGGCAAAGTACATTTTCTTACTCATCTGCTATTCCCTCAACTCTCAGGACAGTAAGTACAGCTTATACCTCAAAGATGACAGGAAGGGATAGCTGAGGAGGTGCAGGAGGTGCCCCATTTTCAGCCTATTTTTGCAGTGTTGTAGAGCATATTCTCTTCCGATGCACCATGCTGCAGAGTGTAACTAAATGTCATGCTTGAAGTAAAGACATGGGAACCTAGTAAGGTTTACTGTCCTCTCTTTTTGGGGGGGCATCTCAGTTCATACTATCTTTAATTTCCAGCCTGATTTTCAGCATCTGACACACCGTAGCACTGTCTTACGTGACATCTTCTATAAAACCCTGTTGTTCCTAATTATCTTTGCTTTCATTACTACAGAAGATGCTACCAAAAGAAATGTGATCAGAAAGTTCAGATAGCTTTTAGAAATAACTACTTTAAAGAACAAACTCAAACTGTATTTAAATACTGTGGCAGTACACAGTCCTTACCTGTATGTCTACTGAAGCTTAACCTGACCATCAAAACCTTTTTTCAAGACCGAGGACAAGAAATAAAAATCCTTACTGAGGCAAATGAATAGTCCTTACAAATAACTTTCTAAAAATAGTTTTTAAGTAAAATATGCAGCAGTCAAAAGGGATTTTCTTATTAGTGCTTGCTTACTAATTCTCTTTAGTCACTCCATGAGCTTTAGTTCAGAGTTTTGCTGAGAGTTTTGCAACCATCGGTATGGAAATACTAAAACCAAAAAATTACTGTCCTGCTCTTTGTGGTTATCAAAGCTATCACAATAATGTTACTGAGAAGCAGGCATTAAAAAACACATAGTTTCATGAGTCCTGTATGAACAGTTGTCATTAATTGTAATCAAATATTTGGAATCCCAAGGGAAATGTTGAATATTAGACTGTAGCCAGAATTTAGACCCTTTTTTTTTAAACCTATAATACCTCTTAGCTCCTTTGCATTTAGGGAAGGGAAAGAGAGGTTTCAGAACTACTCCCATGTCACAGCTTGTGTGTTTCATCAGCACAGAGACTGTCTTTCAAAGATATTTTGAATTGAAGTATGTATTTTACTGACCTTACCTAAATTAAAATTTCGTATGACAATTTTTGAGCATTATACAAAGCTTTGTTCACAAATTACCATTTCAGACATCTGTATTTTCCCTCTGTTGGCTCAATTAATATTTTTTATGGTAGCTGGTATTAGGCAGAACAAAAAGGCAAATGACTACTATGGGTTTGGCTTGCAAGTAATAGGCATCCCAGCCATCTGTAACCATCTGTAGAGAAAATCCTCATGTATATTCCTCCAAAACCAAAACTTTAAAGTTGTAATTGATAGTTTTTTTCCTTAAGGCTTTTCATAGTTATAAAATGAATTTCAATTCTTTGTGCCTGCATGTATGATAGTCAAAACATAACCTTGCCTTCAGTGATGCATGTATTCTGGGGGCACATGCCTGTCATCCGTGAATAAGAACTCTGTTTGCACTGGCCAAGAGCAAACCTTTTACCTTCATGATAGAGCAAATGTAACATGTTGCACTGGTGTGTGTCCTCTTAACTGACTATCAGCCTTGTGTGTGTGCCAAAATAACTACACCTTTGTGTACGTTGTTTGCAGTGTGAATATTATGTTCTTGGCTTGTCATTTAGTTGGTATTAAGTAATGTAAAGCACAAGACTTGTGTAGGTTTGTGTATGTGTACACATACTCTTTGGATCCAGCTTAAGTAACTAAACTGTATAAATGTTGATGAAAACCTTAAATCTTATTAGGGCCAAGCTCTAGTCCTGCAGCCAGTGCTGTTCATCTTGGCCAGTTGGGGACATTGTCATTCTCCCTTCATAGCACAAAGGTAAAGATCTAAGAAGGCTTTTATGGTTTTACCTGTCTACCCTGTTCTGAGAGAAATCACTCTTCAGCAAATCTAACATAGACTTGGTGTGACAAGATAAGTTTCTCCATGGTAAGGAAGTAGGAGAGAGAGAGTTAAGGTGAAAGCAAGCTTTCCTCTGAGTGCTCTCAAGAAACCATTTAAAACTATGCTCTTCATGGGCCCTATATTTTCCTTTGCCCCAGCTTTGTGAAGCCAGCTGACACTCACTGTGTAAACACACAGTTGTTCATCATCCGTTAGTAAGTATAAAGCTGTGGTATGATGAGATGGGAACAGGAAACAGGAGTGTCATACATTGGCTATGGACTCAAGTCTTGCTTGAGCGTTTATAAAATTAAATACCAGAAGCATAATGACAGCTCTTAAACTTGTGTGAAATTCTTAAAGTGTGCCCAACCTCAAATTGATACGTGTGCCTCCTGTATTTGGAGTGTTTGTCCATAAAATACCATTTAAACAGTCAGTTGCTCATTTTGTGCAACCCCAAAGTGCCCATTTGGCTTACTTAATATAAGCTGGGAATGATGGTCAGGGTTGTTCTTTTTAAGTCTTCAGAATCCTAGAACTACCAAGAAACTTGTAGTTGCATTCATGCTTGCTCATTAAACTCAAAACCAATGCTTTGAATGATGTTCCAGCTAAGAATAATGCTTCTGGAAGTAAAAGAATATTGCAGATAGAACCTCCACATCTTAATTGTCCAAATAATTCATTTTTGCGGGGAGAAAAAACTGTTAATGTATTTGGTACTTTTTCATGTTTTTCAGTTTATTAACATTGGTATGTTGCTTCAAAAACTCTACGGAGAAGGTGGATTTCAACACAAGTTTAAGATACAACTCTTGGCTTTGTTGTCAAAAAACATTTGAATTGGCTTGTTTCATTCAAACTTAATTGATCATCCGCTCAAGGTAGACTTTGGCAAGAGTAAGCCTGATCATAAATAAAAGGGAAAAAAATACAGCCTCTTTGCTGAGCATTCTTGAGAGACATTTGCAATTCTGGTAGTCTGAAACAATTTTTTTAAAAAGAAGTTATCTTTTGTATTCATGCACATGCTCACAGGCACTACTTGGGGGCATGGATATACATGAGGGTAAAACTACAGAAGAGGCTTTTTTTTTTCCTCTTTAAACCTTGCATTTAGAAATTGACATTGAAATGCCCAACTGACTAACCTGATTTGGAAAACATGATAAGCTACTATGATATTCCATTGCAGCTAAATAGCCAATGAATTAATTTTCAAATATAGTTACACAGTATCTCTTTTTTGTGAGGTACTGTAAAGCTTATGGCACTGTACAAAGTGAGTTTTGATGTAAACATTTGTAAAGGTCTTAAAGATAATGCTCATGATAATTTGCCCTTACCTCCAGTTATCTTTATGCAAGATTTTTCTACTACTTTGCACATTTTTCAGAAAAGATCAGAAACATGAATAAAATTACACTCAAGTAAATTAAAAATGTGGCCCTAAAAGTACACTCAGGTCATCCATCTTTGCATTTTGATCAGGAGCTACATTGTAGATGAATAACAAAATGAGAAAAAAAGATGGCAGTCTGAATCCCCACAGTAGTGAATTATTTTAAGTTCCAGTTTACATCAGATGAGTTTCTGTATGCTTACATTTGCTCAAATGCTATTTTTAAACAAAGTAATTAAATAATGTGAAATAATGCAGCCTGGGCTCTGTTACATAGGGTTACATTAATGCGACTGATATGCTGTGTAGGTCTATAATATTCATGCTAAATATGTACTAGATCTTTACAAAGGCTTTGTGTAAAGTTGGTTAACCTACAAACTGATGTCTTGTATAAAATTGTGTCAGCAAACTACTTTTGTTAGCACTGTAGTGTATGAAAATGTAAGATCATAGACAAAAGCAAGTTATAGGGTGCAAAAAAATGTGTTTGTTTTTAATCTTTGTGCTGGGCTCAGAATATATCAGCTTTGGCAAATTCTTGCAGCAGGGAAATTTTTTTGTATAATGCTTATAATACAAAGTAATTTATCTTTACATTCTGTAAAGCAGAGAAATGGTCAATGTTGGATAAGTATATTGAATTTTATTCTTAGCAAGGTGTTATGTTTCACAGATTTAAATATTAGAGGAGAAATATATATTTATACAGAAATATAATTTTTGAATGAGATTGATTTTCTTCAGTCATGAATCATTTATTTATCCACATTATGCTTTGTTCCTTTGCTAGGTTGTTTTTCAGTCCATGCTGTTCCAACATCCATTTCTAATTCGATTTAGATGTTTTAAATCTTCGTTTGCACAAATCTGGATGTGCATGCCATCAGGACCTGATCATAAAGGGTGGAGGCAAAACTGTTTTGTCTTTGTTTACCTAGAGCACTAATTAAATTTTAATCTTTAAGCAGCTGGGATATGGAGATAGGTCTTGACATAGTCTTCCTTGGAGCACTGTACACTATGATAAAAACTTTCAGTGACGCTTACTAGTTTTTGTTCGTATTTTCATTTGTCTTTCATCAACCAGGAAGCTGCTGTGTGCTAATAATTGCCTGCAATATTTCTAATTGCAGGCTTTGCAAATATTAACATGCAGCTGTACTAGCCTACTGTGTTCACTGTGAAATTTTCAACACGGTAAAAATTTTACATGATTATTTAACCTTACAAGTTTACTTTTTCTCACTAATTTAACACTGAATCTTCTTTTCATTATTGCAAATGAACAACTTGAGCGTAGCATTTCTAAATCTTAACTATAGTAGATAAACATGTCCTAAGCAAAGATTTTTAACCACTTGATGAAGGGGGCCAGGCATCATTCAGTGCAAAGCACACTGGGCAAAATCTTATCCCCACTGCAGCCAGTTCCAAAATTCTAGCTGGTGTTAGTAAGAATAGAACCACCATTACCAAGGGGTTAACATGCTTAGTAACCATGAAAAGAGGTTGTGGGGGAGCACAACAGTGATTCTCTATTTCCATGTCTTTGTTTCTGTTAATTTAAAACTACTACTCTTCAATCTTTAAAACAAGTAAAAGAAACTTGAAGGGGGGAATCATATACTACTAGTTTGTACTAGGTTTTTTCAGGAAAAGGAAACAAATTTATATATATATATATGCAATATATTTTTACACTGTTTATTAATGCTAGAAAGTATTAAATGTATCACTTTATCTGTGTGAATGTTAAAGTAATGACAATGTTATGGATGTTTTAAATCTTTTGAAGTTGTCTTGTTAAATTCTAAACCCACATTAACAATGGAAAAGCTACTTTGTCTGCAACATTATTGTTGATGTTTTAGGGGAAAAGTTCAAGTGCAGCAGTTGTTTCGATTAGCACTGTAAAAGCTTGGCTTGAAAAGTTATAGTGAAATCCATATTTTAAACACCATTTCTTTAAAGCATAGCTTCTCATAAAGTACATTACTGCTGTTGACTGACTGTATAAAATTGTATTTTTAGTTGGTAAAGTGATCAATAAATGTGTTGCTACATCAGTTCTGGGATTTATTGAAGTAAATGGTATTTGCTGATAAACTTTGTAAGCAACAGTTATTTTACAGTTTAATGTTAATTAAATTGCTGATGAATTTATAAATTACATCAAAATACTCTCTGAACATCCAGCTGTCTGGTTCTGAGTAGAATCTACTTCTTCTTTACCATTTATTTTCCCATTTTGAATAATGACTAAACCTGACCATTAATATTTTGAGAATTCTAATACGAGGCTTCAATAGCCATGATAATGGTGATCCACCTAATGAGATCTGTCAGGGATGAAGCCATTTGTTCTTAACTAGCTACCTAAGATAGCTTGATCCTCAGTGCAAAAGCCTGAGTTACTGCTCTCACCTTCTTTAAGTGGTGTTGAAAATATTTTATTTGTAAGGAAAGTAATTTGCTACATAGAATATTGTTTTAATGATGTTACATCCAAAAGCAAATATGGACCTTTTGTTTATAAATAACAATACTACTCAGATTTCCAATAGCAAAAATACCATTATTTTATTCAAGAATCAGAAGACTGAAGTATTTAACTCAGAACATTGTAATAGCATAATTAATAATGTGACAATAAAAAACCAAGTCACAGTGCTGCTCTAAAAATGTAGCAGTCAGTTGTTAATTGACAAAGTGAGCAGTCAATTGCTAATCCAGTGATTAGCAACTGCAAGGAAACATAACTAAACAGCTTAGAGCTACCCTGTCTCTTCTCCAGTTGTTCTCAAACTGGAAATGGTATTCCTTGTTCTCACACACTAAACAACCTTCTTTAGAACTGCCTTTTAAGTGAAATCTAATACAGCTGTGTCCTGAGATAGCTTTTCTTCCTGCACAGAGACGATGGACTGTCCCCTCCTGTACTCCTTTTAACTCTTAGCATGTATGGTTACTGAAACTGTAAAAACATAGTGAAGCAGAACCTGGAGGAAAATTGAATATTTTTCTTTATCATTCAAAAAGCCTTTAAGGTAGGGGAAGATAGTACTCTTCTGCCCTATGAGAATATAAGACACGAAGATCTGTATTTTCAAAAGAGTTAAGGATTTTTTATTATTTTCCTGTAGAGCCTGTAGAAATGCCCATTCACCCCTACACACCACTTGCACATCATGACTTTAAAATGAAAAATAACCCCCCTCTGCTTGGATGTGTTCTCTTTACTCCAGGAATACAATTGTTTGGGCTAGTTTTCAGTCTGTATAGCTACTCTTGCAATAACTACGCACTCCTGCTCTTGTGTCTGTATGTCCCGTGCAGGCTGATCTTTCCTGGTTCTATCAGCTGTTCTACCACAGCCAAGACTGCACAGAGGAAGGTGAGGAGGCAAAGGCTACATCTTCCAAATCTGAGTCTTCAGGGGACTTAACCTGGTCTTCTAGTTAGCCTTTTTTATCATTTCCTCAGCTTTCTATTTAACTCACTGCACTGATTTATTAATAATGTAAACTAATGCAAGCACATTGAAAGTTCACATACTTATTGATAAGTATTCATTAGATCCCCTCTCAGTCATCTCTTCTTCAGAACAATAGTGAATATATATATCTGGAAGGAACCAAAGGCAGGGAGGTAGGTGGTCTGGGGAGGAACAAGCACAGGAAAATAGAGGGATAAGGGGCTAGTCCCTGGTCCATGCAGTTATTTTGTGATGCCCGGGATCTCCTAAGTGCCAGCTTCCCTGTCTTATTAAATTTAATTTCTAACTATTTTCTTGGGTGAGGGGATTCTCTGTTCTGTGTGCATATGTGCTTATGGAGGTCTAGTTGCTACCAGCTGGAGTCATACTGTGGGTCACAATAGCCAGTGTTACCTGTGGTGCCAGCAACTAGAGTGGAGGCTGTGGGTGACAGAAACCCACATGCCTGTGGTGCCAGCAGCTGGGCCAAGTGAGGGCATGTCTAGCGCCATTTGGCCACCAGCAGATACTGAGCTGAACCTAGACTGCAAGCAGGGGCTTTAGCATCAGTTACCAAAACATTCAGAAGACTGGGCCAGGTACATGTATGTCTCTGAGATGGCTGGAAGCACATACCAAAGGGACCAGGCAGTCCGTAACAGCTGCTGGGGAGGCTCCAAGGTCTGGTGGTGTGTGTCTCTACACAGGAGATGATAGAATCTGTGGGATAGTTACTCAGCTGGCTGCACATCTCATCTCAGTTACTCAAAGGATCCAGTGTGTGCTGGTCTGCATTAGGTAGGAAGGGAATGACGACACAGGACTGTGCCAGCAGATAAGTATAGGTGTGATCTTCATAGACTTGCATGTCCAGATTCCAGCAGCAGAGGGAAATAGGGATCCAGGCACTAGCCGTTGGATAGGCTGTCTGCAGGGAATCCCATTAAATATATGCATGCTTCCTACTAGCAGCCCTTCGTCCTGGTCAGCCACAGACAGGTTGTTGGAACTGATTTTGGTTTTGTTGGTGGTGTTGGCTTTGTTTTTTTTAAGTGTGGAGGATTTCTGGCTGTGTCCATCAACACTACCATCATGAAACAACTTTGTCTTCTTTGCAATGGTACTAACATCTATTGTTGCCTGTATTGTTACAAAAACGTTGATTTGTTGTGTTTCTTAACTGATAATAGCTCACGTTAAATTGCTCAAATACAGTCTCAAGGCATGTGCATGTCTGCTAATTCTTGATAGAAGTTAAAGTTCTTTACATTAAACAGTTCAGGCATTAGGTTCTTTACATTAAACAGTTTTGTTCATTTCCCCAGCTAATTTAAATTATTTTTTTAATGTTTCCTTTCAGTAGTATTTTGGTGGGTTTATTCTATTCTAGTACTACTAATTTGAACTTTTACTACAAAGCAAACTCTTTAAAGGAACATTTTGTATAAGTTTATTAGTGGAAAAAATTCTTCTAGTCATACACTGATATTTATTCAGTGGGAGTAGGTTTCATATGTTGACGTCACTGAACCAGATGAGTATAAAATATGAAAAGTATAAATACAGTTTTTTAATATAAGATTAAAATGTCTTATATCCTTATGTGCACAACTTATCAATAGATAGATACATACACGTATTAAAAATTAGTATAAAATATTTCCCATTATTTGAAATTCCATCTTTCAAATAATGTTCTAAAGTTCTTAGGCACTGTCACCACTGTGAAGTGATATTGTATGTTAATGTTGGGATCCTACTTTAGCTAATTGCCGTGACACAGACATCCTGAAGGATGTAATCTTTTACGTAAATCTTGTCTGCCTTAAAGCATCACAGCATTTTGTCTTATGTGCAGTCTTTGCTTGTTATCGCCTTCTCATTCTCGTCATCCTCATAAACAGCACTTGACAATGGCTTTCATGCTGAGCTGTCTCATTCTGCTCTTCTCAGTTTCTTGTATGTCTGCTCTGTGATGTCCCACTATATGGGGAAGGAAGCACGCAAGATTTGTAAATGCTTGTGGTTGAAAGGAATGACAAAAGTCAGAGGCCCCACAAAGTTGTATTACTAAATTACACACTTAGCATGGAAATTGGTATGTTAGTCCCTGACCTACTCTGTAAGCCAGCAGTGGATTTTGGGTAAAGGGGTAGGATCAGAGGGAAGAGAGAAAGGAAGAGATGAATTTTAAGAGGGGAAGAGAAAGAGATCATTTGTCTGGGCAATGGGATGTGCAGAGTCCTGGGGGTGTGTGCCTGGGCTTGGTGGGAGTACCTTTTTACAGGTCAGTTTTGCCTGCCCTGAGGACAGGTTTCTTGCTTTCTATGCAAATTAGTTATCATTTGCAGTCTGTTCTTTCAGACCTGTCTGGACATAGGTTGGAGGGTCACGGGGGTCTTTGGTGGTCTCATATCCTCCTGCTGGATTGGCCCTTGGCTGACAGTTCATGCCTGTTTCTTCACTGATGCTGTCTTTTGTTTGTTGTGCCTCCAGGGATGAGAACAAGGATGTTTGTCCCTGCTCTACCTCCACAGGGTCCTCTTCTCCAATCAAATCTTGTTCTTGGAACAAACCCCCTTGGCTGGCTCCATGGCTGTCCGGTTACTGGTATTTGAGACATACACATTAGCCCCTTACCATCTGTGCTTCTGCATACTCCTGGGCCATAGCTTGATCTCATTTAAACATTACCTGGGATAATTTTGGACCAAGTGGTGTTTCTAATTCTTTTTAGAAGTAGTATAAGATTGTCTTTAAAATTTCATTTTAACCTAAATTTTTACTTCTGTCCAGAAGGCAGACCATATAACAACCCCCATTTTAATTCCTGAATAAGTAGCTGTTTTCCTCAGATATTTTACACCAACCAGAATGCCATTAATTGTGATTATTGGTGCCAAATGATAAGGTAAGAACAGTTTATGATGTTGCTAAATACAACTGGATGTTGAACAGAAGGCATGAATTAAGCCATATTTGTGATGATTTAAGACATATTTTTTCACCAAAGTTACGGGGTTGTGAGTTTGCTTTTTGGAAACAAGTAAATCCTGTATTTCCTGGCCCTGTCAAAGGATAAGTCTTTGGCAGGATATTAAAAAGAATCCAGTAGGTGGTTCACAAGGCACAGAGCAGACAGGCAGTGCTCTGGAGACCTAACTGCCACCTAGAAACTGTTTTCAGTTAAAAAAAGAAGTCATCATAAAGAATTAAAAGCAACCTCAAAATCAGAGTTTAAAATCATTGATGAAAAACCTCAGTGAGAAGTCCAGGATAAAAGCAAATTTAACTTTGCCAGTGAAAGTCTTCTTACGCTTCTATGCCGATTCAATGACTACATCTGAAGAAAACCAAATCTTATTGCTAAAAAGACAAAACCTTTTGTCTCAAAGCCTGCACAATATGATATTGCTAGAGTAGAGCAGGGCAAGTGTGAACTACCACATATGTAATGCATGACACTGAGCTGAAACCCAAAGGTCGCATCCATTTCTCCTATCACACAGGACGAAGGAAGCACAAGAGCTTGTAGATCAGTCCCCTGACATTTCCACTGCAGGATATGTGTCCATTATATCCAGTATTAGCTCAAGAAACTCCTTGTTACAGCCCATGTGCATGTCTTCCTCCAAACTCTACTTCCAGTTTTAGCCAAATTCCCTTATGTTTACGTAAGCCATTACCTCCCTCTGCCCCTGAAGCACTCTCACACACACTGCCTGCTATGCAAGAGGCAATTTTCGGCCAGCGTGCACAAAACTCAGCCAGCCACCCACCACAGGTATAGACAAATGACTAAATGACTAAAGGCTGCAGCCTTTTCTTCAGTAAAGACACTGTCAGAAATGTCTATGACTGTTCTTGTGTTGGTCATCTCCTCTGTGTTCCAACTTCCATTTTATAAAATGGAGACATCAATAATAATTTTGTCTCTTACTGTCTGTGTCATTTTCCACCACAGTTCTGCATGTGACTCCACTAATCCACATAACAACTTCAGAATAGGGTTTAAATGAAAGACAATTATGTATTTGAAAATTTTCCAACACCATCTTTAGAGAAGAAATCAAATTTAAAATACTATGTTGTATGTAACTTGCTTGTATCTTAATTAGAATCATAAAATAACTCAGGCTGTAAGGACCTCTGCACATCCTGAAGTGTCCAACTTTTGCTTAACTGAGCTCTCTAACTTCAGCGTCACAAAGCTGCTGCACAGTGTTCTGTTGAGTCATATTTCAAAAGTCATCCCTAGGTGGTTGACCAGAGGAAAAAATCCTTTTACATCCAGCTGGAATTGTCTTTGTTGCCATGGAAATGTTAGCTGCCTCTTGTCATTTTACTGTGTGTATTTGTGAAAATCTGGCTTCACCTTCTCCATATGTCCCCATGTGGAAGACAGCAATTAGATTCTCCTCCTGCTCCCTTTTCCCCAATTTTCTTCCAGGGTAAACAAAACCATATCTCTCAGCCTGTTCCTAGTATATGTTCCAGCCTATACCGTCTTCTCTGGACTATTAAGTTTTATGACCTCTCTTTTACATGGGACCACAGTACTGCCTCAGGAATGTTGAGTAGACAGAAATAATTTATTCTCTCAATCTGTTCTCAGTAATAAAGCCCAACTTGCATTGCAGTCATGTTCAGCTCATTACCCAGGAAAAGCCCAAATTTTCTGCAGAGCCGCTGCATAACCTGTCAGATCCTGCACCTGATGCAGGGGGTTATTCTACCCAAGGTACCACATGTTGTATTTGTCTTTGCTGAACTCAGTTATGTCTGTCAACTTCTCAAACTTGGCTAAGTTCCTTCCTAACTGTAAGCCAAGTCGAATTTGTTCTTTGCTATACATTTGTAAACATGAAACTCTTTGTAATTTAAAAATTATCTTGTTGCTTTGGTGTGGGAATAGGAAAAGTAATGTAAGTTTACCCAGAATACATTTATTCAGAATAACTTGCTCGGTTGACTCACCTTTTTAAAGATACCTATAGAATCCCACACTCATATAAAAAAAGCAGTTATAACTGAAGGTGACAGCCCTGAGTATAAGTTGATGGATCCACGTTAGACACCTAAGTTTGACCATGGTGAGGAAGTTACATAAATAAAACAAGTTGTTAAGAGGAGCAAGAATAGAGATACTAGAGTCTGTGGAGTCTCCATGTGACCAAGTTCTACATACAACATGTGCTGAAGAGTTATTTCAGCTGAATAGAAACTAGACAACACAACTTCTTGTTAGAAGGTTTATATTGCTTGACTTTCTATATGCTACCCATAGCTTTACAGAAAGGAGGCTGATAAAAGTATTTCAGATAGTGACAGGTCTGTTAAAAATGATGTAAAGCCTTTATTTTATTTACAAGTAAAAATCATTGTGAGAGCTTTAAAAATGTAGGACTAAAAACCTGATGAGTTAACCATCTCCACAATTAAAATCAGATGGCTAAAATAAGTCTACTAATTTAGACCAGTTAATGGAAGGATGGTTTGCCTGAGAATAGCTCAGAAAGCTGCAATCTGCTAGGTGAGAAGGAGACTGTGGAGCACTGCTGAGCTGGAAAACACTGGGCAAGCTAAAAATTATATTGTGCCTGTATTTATGTGAGCATGCATATAAAAAAAGATAAAGTTATAAAAAAAATTTCATGGAAATACATTAAAAACAGAATACTAAAATTACTCTAATTGTAATTGCTATATTCTAATACTGTATCTTGGCATAACAAAATTATAGTACCAAAGCTAACATTCAAACATAAAATAAATTTGGTTTTTATTGCCAAAGGGGTCTTAAAGGCACAATATACAGTTACATAAACACAAAGAACCAACAGAATGGAATTTAAATGCAACCAAACAACACTCAAACCAGGTATTTCAAAACAGAAAACCCATTCTGAATATATCAGAAATCCTTTCTCTCCTATGCTAACTAGTGATACTCAGTTCCCAAAATGCTTGTAAACCCATTCCAGGTTTAGAAACAAGCTAGCAGGAGCATAGGATGCTAGTGTTGAAAATTAATGTCTTAATGATGTATGAATGTCAAGAGACTAATTGATGACATGCGATGCCAACTGAAAAGGCATCTCCAAAAGTGAATTAATGCACAAGAAACTGACAAGACTTGTTAGATGTCTCTGCTATATCTGTGCTGCTGAGTGTGCTGCAAGACAGCTATTTTTAAATGAGAGATGTGATGTACCAGAAACATTCCAGGTGCTGAACCATGAAGCTGTATGTAACCAGTTCACCACACTGCAAGGCTGCAGTACTATATGTGTAATTATCTTTCCAAAATACTTAGGCAAAATTCAAGTGATGAGTGAAGTCTTGTAGATTTTTTACGTGTTTCACTACAGATTTTTCCTGATCTCACCTAACTGTACTATTCACTTTTGAATGAAGCTCAAACTTCTGTGACAGCATTGCAATATCACTGTTTCAGTTAATGCATTTGTACCTTCAATTGTTCGATTGTGTTGCTGAGGAAGACCTTATTTTAATGCATTATCTGTACTAAATTGCACCAAAGATGCATTTCACTCACGTATCACTCACTGGACAATCATCTACAAAAGGAATTGATTAAATTAGGACTTGTACAAGTGTTCAAGTCAGGAAGTTTGAGCAATGTCACAGAATCTTTCAGATTTGATTGATAAACTGTCTTTAATTCAGTAATGTCGTGAATCAATACTGAGGTGGGTAAAAAATGTTAGCGAAAAAAGTAAGTGCACTCAAGATACCATTGTAGGACATGAAATTGATGCTGACATAGTAACTGTACACAAAACCTTGGCAAATCATGTAAATCTAGCCATTTTTCAGAGGAAAGAAGATTTTAATTTTTTTAAACTCATGTATCAGGAAAAGGTTGCTTTGTGATGGTCATTTTGAAAAAATCCATTATATTACATAATTTGCTGGAATTCATCTCCCATTGACAGCACATGTTAGAGCTATACAGGAAGCATTAGGAACAAACTTGCTGACTTTATGTTAATGATTTTTTAGAATATCTAGGAATATAAAGAAAGCATGACAAATTTAGAACAGCATCATGCAACGGTAAGGCATATAGAAAATTTAGGTTGGTATTGAACAACGAAATTTTTGGTATTAGGCTCTGTGGCCAAAATTGATGACTAATTCAGTAGCATTGGGACTTCATGTACAACTAGGAAAGCTTCTGAATACTTTGTTTGAATATGATGACTATTCTTAGTCTTACATATGAAACAAGGTGATTTCATTCATACAAAGGTAAGCATGCAAACTATCTGCTTTGAAATTTGGTATGTGGGAAAATTAAACAAATAACTTTACTTGCAAAAAATAGTACAGAAATAACTCTACAAAAGTCACAGAAAACATAGGAAGGTCTCACAGTTATCTTCCACTCCAAATATACCTCTTGCTATTTTGTTTAGTCAGTTAATAGTGTTAGTTACACTAGTAACTATTAATAAAAGTAGCTATCTTCACTGTGGCCTTTGATATCAGTGATAAAGCAATAAACTACAATATGGATGACAGATGGAAGTTTACAAAGCAATAATATGGCAATTTGTTTTGCAGCTCCAAAGGCAATTAGAAACAGAACAGCTTCCCAGGGGAAACAGAATCTAGTTTTCTTCCCTGATGCTACTGTGAGCACAAGATAAGACAACATTTCCAAGGAAAAGGAAATAAAGCTATCTTCTCAAAAACATTTGTGTATACCGTCAGTTTGTAAGTGGGGTTTGTGAATACCTGTGAATACCTGCAAATTAATCACGTCATAGCCTCATAGGATAGTAATATAAAAGCTTGAGTGCAAAATGTAGTACTGCTTTGTATTTCCTGAGTTTTACTTTGATCCCTACTTCAAAACAACCTTACTCTGAACTAATTTTATATTTCCAAAATACGGTCCAGACTGACAGAAATTTGATATTTTACAGAAGCCAGAGTAGTCCAAAACAAGAACCTTTTAATTTAGATGAGCATAAAGTTAGAAATAAAAAAGACTGAATTACAAATTCTGCTCTTTAATCTTGGCATTCATCAACCTGGGACTGTGACATGGCAAGATGACCTGATCTAAAAGCTCATGTACCCTGAAAGACAGGGAGATGACAATCCTTTTCCCCTGTTTTTTTCATTCTCCATGCTTCTAATCAGAAGTTGCCAATGCACATACTTTATACCATGCACAAACTCTTGTGTTCTCTGGATTCCTCTGTGAGGTCATGTCATATGTCAACTTGCCAGAAAACAAGTCTGTCAGGAAAAAGAAGACTCTCTTCTCTGCAAGGTTAATGAACTGAACTGACTTGAAGAATTGTATGATGAATGCCAGAGGGAAAGCAAAGGAATGTGCAGGACTGTGTGACCAGGAGCTATGGATCAGGGAGTGAGGTAGGATCTCTGCCATACAGGGAGGATACAGGAACAAAAGCTATCCCTTGCTGCATCAGCAAGGCATTCATTTCACTCCATTTTTTTTTTCATGAAAATATTCTCATTGTCACAAACCTGGAAAAATAGTGATTTTATTTTTGTATTACTGTTGCAAAAAGGTATAAAAAGTAGAACTAGCAAATTTCATTTTAATTACAAAAAAAAAATCTTAGTGTAATGCATGACAACCAGCTTTTAAAGCAGCATGTGAAACCTAAGTGCTATTTCTCCTTTGCCACTTAGAGTCACTTGTTCAAGTTCTCACACCATTTTCTACATCTTATCTTTTGAATATGTCAGGTGTTAAATGACTACAGTTAACCAAACTGGAAAGCTGATCCAGCTGAAAGATAACCAACTGGGGTATTTTTTAGTGTTCAAATATATATATATAATTTTTTTAGATTTATTTCAACATTCGGCCATACAAACGTCTTTGTGATAGGGAAGCAGCAGATATATTTGTTTCAGCAACACTACTGCTCAGCTTTAGTTCACATACAGACTTAATTGCTGTCCCACCTGAGTCAGAAAAACTTTGAAAGTAATAATATACTGATGCCATTTTTCAATAAAAAGACTTAAGTAGCTAAAATAACTCTAGAACAGAAACAACTATTTGGTATCTTCATGTGAAGCACCTTGGATTCCCAAGAGTTCAGCGATTTGCTGTGTTTGAGTTCCTGTGAAATCACAGTTGCTGTTAAAGAGAAGTTCCTTCAAGTGTTGTCAGTTCAACACGCAGAGGCAGTATGTTCTTCTGCATACTCACCCACTGGTGCAATATAATATATGTGAAAGACAAGAAGTTTGAAATACTTATCCAAGCTGTAAGTCTACTTCACTCAGATGTCTGCCAAAGGTTAGTTTGTTCCGGGTGCTCATTTTGAAGTAGACTAAATCCGTGCGTGCTTTCTAAAGTGTCTTAGTAGCTACAGGAAAATATGTGTTAAGATGCTGATGATGAAGTGCAGAAGTAAAGTTACCACCTCTGCATGAAACCTACCCACCTCTTAAGATACGTGTCTCAGGAATCACCATATTTACAGTGATATGTTGCAACTGGAACTAGGCACTGAAAGTCCCGCATTTCACAAGTGTAACTATTGCAGTGTTGCTCTGCACAGCTGACACCATCCTAACCTTGTCTTCCACAGGCTTTCCAGACTTGGTGGGTATTGGTTACATCTTTGTTAATCTTAGTTGTTAAGAAAACTCCAACCAACCAACCAACCAACCAACCAACCAACCAACCAACCAACCAACCAACCAACCAACCATCCATCCAAAGTTCTTACCTCCAAAATAAACAACGCATTATGAGAGAGATCTAGGGATTTCAGGTGACTATTTTTTTTCAGAGAATTTCAAAAAGGAGTAATTTTCTCCTGTCAGAAAGGAGCAGGGATGGCACATCACCTACTTCAGAGCAAAAGGGCAGGCAGGGTGGGGGTATGACTGGGAACATCCATAACCTCAGCATATTTGTAAGAAAGGCAGGTAATATCTTCTACACGTTTTAATACTTAGTAGGGCTATTACAAAATGCATGATGAAGCTATTCTGTAGAATGTCAAGAATTCAGACAACATTTTCAGTACTAAACAAAAATAGGAAACTTTAATTTCTTGCTGCTGCTTGAGGGGCTTTTTTGGTGGTGTTTTAATGGTAGAACTGGTAATATTGATTATATGGTAACCATTGCAAAAGGATGCTAGAAAGAGCTATTATGTCTTTCAAATGTCACTTAATATAAAGCCAACACTTGCTCAATACCCTGCATATCCACTCTCCAGGATAAAATAACCTCTATGCTTCCAACTTTTCCTTGAAAACAAGTATTTATATAGCAGGTGCATATTATCCAAATTAAATCACTCTCATATCCAGGGAGAACACACATCAGGTGCACAGATTGGTGTTTGATCTTCCTTAGGAAAGAAGCTATGGAGCAATAAAAACTCAGTTTCTAAATATATGAGGGATTTGCCCACAAAGAACGTTTTAGATGTGTCATATGAGTCATAAACATAATTTTTTTTTTTTTAATGTAGAGGTAATTTATGAGGCGGAAAGTGGATTGTGTGTTCCCTGGGTTTTGTGGTAGTCTTGGGCCTATCTCTGCTGAACTCTATGACAGTATTTCTGTAGGAGCAAGTATAAAGAAAAGGTATTTATATAGTGCAGGAGGCATCCAGAGTAAAATCTAGCCAGGATACAAGAAACAAGTATATATTTCCAAACTGAGTACTCCTACTCTCAGTCTGTGTATCAGGCATGGCCTTTACCCCTCCCATGATTTAACTCCACATGTAACAGTTTCTTTTGTGAGGGATTTGTAAGTCTTAATGAGCTTTGTTTCCATATCTAGGAGTGCTATTTCCAAGTACCCTGGGATGTTAGAGCATTACATAATTTTTGAAAACTTTTGGTTTTGAAGCATTGAATTACAAAAACCACTGTATTTCACACTACTCAAAGTTCAAGAAACAATTAAAAATTGACTGAAGTATGTCAATGGCACATCTAAATTAAGTTAGCTCCTAAAGCCAGCTGCATCCTGGGCTGCATCAAAAGTGGTATGGCCAGCAGGTAAAGGGAGGTGATTCACATGCTTTGCTCTGGGAAGATCCCACCTAGAGTGCTGCATCCAGCTCTGGGGTCCCCAGCACTGAACAGACATGGACCTGTTGGACTGATTCCGGAGAAAGGCCACAAAAATTATTAGAGGGGTGGAACACCTCTCCTCTGAGAAGAAAGACTGAGATTTGGGGTTGTTCAGCTGGAGAAGAGAAGGCTCCAGGGAGAGTTTTTTGTGGCCTTTCTGTACTTAAAGGGGGCTGATGAGAAAAATGGGGACAGACTTTTTAGCAGGGCCTTCTGTGATAGGAAAAGGAACAGTTTTAAACTAAAAGAGGGTAGATTCGGACTACATATAAGCAAGAATTTTTTTATGATGAGGGTGGTGAAACACTGGAATAAGTTGCCCAGAAAGGTGGTAGGTGTCCCATCCCTGGTAACATTCAAGGCCAGGTTGGGCAGGGCTCTGAGCAACCTGGTAAAGCTGAAGATGTTCATTGCAGGAAATCAGACTAGAGGAGCTTTAAAGGTCATCCTTTAAAGGCCCAACAACCATGACTATTCTGTGATTCTACGATCCATAATCTACTAATAGAAGTAACAAGTTACTAATGTCAGCTCAGCTGAAACAAATAATAACAGCTGCTGCCAGGAAACAGATGAAAAGGGGATGAGAAACAATGGAAATTCTTATGCAGGAATTCCAAGCCTTCTGGCATATTTAAAGGAGAAAGAGAAGGCAACCTGAGGGATTTTACCTGCAGCCTGAAGTTGGGGAACTCATATTGACCTTCCTTCCAGATACATTCTCCTGTTGCTTTATTCTGTATTGACTCTGGTAGTAATTTAATGAACTTTCATGGAATAACAGACAACTAAACCAGAATTATGCAAGAACTTTTTGCTGGATTACCAAGTTGAATTGTTGTACTGCACAAGATAATAAACACCAGACATGGTGCAAAGTAGAAAGATATAGCACTAGAAATGAGGAAAAGAGCAAAAATAGCAGTGAGGAAAGACAAAAAAAACCAAAACACCCCCATACATCAAATACTTTTTAATTAACCATATTAAGAAATCAAATTCATGAGGATGTTTCTCTCTTCCAGTACTTTTATGTGATATACATACATCTGAATAAGAAGTTACACATTCTGATTTTGCAGAGATTTACATCCCTTGAGCACAAAAAACAAACTACCACCTAAAATACAAGATGACAAGGGACTTAATGAATCTGCAAACTATCTGGTGTATTGTGTACACAGCAACTAAAAATCAGTCTGTTCTTGTGATGTGGTTGGGCTTTTTTCCTGGTGACTCCTGACCAACAAAACACTATCTGCGTTTTCTTCTGCTTGGGTGCACATTATACTGGCTGCATTTGTAGGCAAAACACAGAACAGTGCTTACGATTAAATATTCAGAGAGGACAGTTACCTGTGGTGCCAAAACCCCAACCCTGGGTTAAATGGTCTGCTGACGTGAACCACTGCGGTGCCATTTTATCAATGCATGAATTATTGGTCGGGGGAAAGCGACACCAGTTAAATTTTCCTGTAGTAACTGCGGTCGCTCAGGTTTGCAGCGATGGAGAGCCGAGGGAGCACTGGGGTAGCACGTACTCGTCTCTGACTCCGCCCGCTGCGAGGGGCTAGGGCGGGGCACGATCAGGCACGGCCTGTCTCTCCTTCCCCGCTTCCCCCTCCCCGGACACTCCCGGCCAGAGCCACCGCCCAGCCCTGCGCGCATCCGCCCTCCGTGGGCACCCGGGACCCGCGGCGGTGTGCGGGCTCCGCTCCTGCCGCTGCTGCCAGCTCCCGGCTGGCGGCGGGACTCGTGCTCCGTGCGGGGCGGGGGAAGCGTGTGTGCTCCGGAGGGAACGCGGGGCCGGGGCCGGCACGGGCAGGAGAGCGGGCGGGAACGGGCCGGGAGCGGGGCCCTGCTGCTGGGCGGGAAACGTCACCGGTCCGGTCTGCGGCTTTGGAGCGGCGGCCTTGGCACTGCCGGGCACACCAGCGATCTGCGGCCGGCTGCCGGCCGGTGCGGAATCCCTGCGCCTGGCCTCCCTTCGGCACACGTACGTGCAGCACTGCTACCCCTTGTCAACTGTTCACTTGAAATACTTCATTTATTGGTGATGAGAAAGTAATTATATTCTCGTGCAAAATTGCATTTTGACAGAAAATAAAATACGTTTTAACTTGATGGCCTTCCTGAATTTTTTTAACTGCTGTGGGGACATTTTGAGCTGAAATATGTGTATGGTCTGTGAATGCAGTTTTTACCAAGTTTCAGTTTAAAACAGCACACTTATACTCAAGTTTAGTGAACTAGTCTTTAAAGTCCTCTAAACTGTAACCGTGTTGCACTACTATCTTCAGCCTTGAAAGTGTCTTGGTTTTTTACCTGCCTGTACTGCCAACCTTTTAAAAAACTGATACAAAGTCAACTCTTTTGAGCACTGATTGTCTAACTGGTTTTATTTCTGTTGATCTTCCCAAAACATTTCCAATATGTTGGCTATGAATCTGATATATTTTCTTTCAGTATCAATAGGGAGTCTTTTTGTTGGTTTAAAGGGAACTGGATTAATAATAAAGAACAGATAAAAAGTCTGGTTCTGAGTAGTGGTGAATTTCTTAAAGAATAGAGACCAAATCTCCTCACAAGATCTGATCTTCTCACTTTATCTTCTCCCTTAAGGGCTGGTAAGTGTAAAATCTGTACAGGTACTGTGTATTGGAACAGAGGGCCAGGATGTATGTAGTTATGTTAATGTGCAGATGGGTTATTACTATATTCCTCTGTAACTTGAAGTGCAGGTTATATAGTGTATCTTTGGCTGTTTATGGTTTAAGGGATGTTTCGGAAGAAGGAAGAAAAGAGATTCCAAGGGCAAAGTAGTTGCAACATTAATATCCATCATTATGTTAAACATCTGACTTGTGTGCTTTTTTTCTCTTAATTCCTATACATTAAATAGCACCTTTATTTAGTTATACTCATGTCACTTGAAATACCTGTATGGTGACTCCAAACCCACAGAATCTCTGGGTATCTTGAGTTGGAAGGAACTCCAGTCCAGCTCCCGACTCCACACAGAGCAGCCTAAATGTTGAACAGCATGTCAGAGTGCTGTCCAAACACTTGTTGAGCCCTGACAGGCTTGGGGCCATGACCACTTCCTGGGGGAGCCTGTGCCACTGCTTGGCCACTCTCGCAGTGACAATCTCTTTTCTAATACCCGATCTGAACTTCCCCTGACACAGCTTTATGCCATTTCCTTGCATCTGGTCTCAGTTTCCTAGTGTTCTTTCTGCTTAGTAGGAGATGTTTTTTAAAGATTTTTTCCTTAATTTCATTTTTTATAATAAGCATAATTGTTCCCTATAATAAAAGACTTTTTGTAGCTCAAACATCTTACGTTTTTTATTTGATCTACTTTGAGCTACCTGCCATTCTTTATGTTAGCTGTTTACGGCCTAATTTTGTCACCATTATAATATATGGCTGATTGCCCACGTAAGCTTTTTTCAGTTCTTGTTCAGTTTTTGGAAATTCAATAGTATTTTATTGCTAACAGAATATACTCATCAATCTATTAAAGCTGTTATCAGTTACTTTGAGATTATGTGTAATGTTTTTATTTACATCAGGATGCAAGACAAAAGCTCAAAGGTGAAACTTGAAAAGCAGCAGGGTCAAATAAATATAATTGCCTTTAAAATAACTTCTAAAAGCAGAGTCAGGTTTTTTTCATGTTATCATCCTCAAAACAACCAATCTGAAACTATTTTGCTAGTAGGTCTGGGACAGATTTCTTCTCTTTTTTTATGGTCAAGGAAAACTTTCAGAGATTGGATGACAGTTTTAGACCGCTGTCTATCCTACCTAAGCCAGGAAAGAGGCTTTTGGCATAGATCTGTCAAAGTTTTGTCCAGATTTTAGTCTAATGCTATTCTCAATTCAAGTTCTGTAAGTATTAAAGTGGGTAAAATAGAGGGAGTGTATTTGCTATGTACATTGCCCATTCATCCTAAATACAGGTGTATTTTGTTCCCATTTTATTCTAACCATATGAATTTTGCCAGAAATGAGAGGAAAAGGTTCTATAAAGTGATGGCTATAAGTGAATATTACCAAGTATATTTGATATGGTAATCAGCACCATTTTCCTCTATGGATCTCCTGATTTTCAGCAATATTTGATCATGTAATGTAGCCCATCTGGACTATTTTTCATCAGTGGAAATGCTAATCCAATAGTTTTTTTCATGTTCAATGTTTCCATGGTTCATCATAGTAATGGATATGAAGACTAAGAAATTTTCAGATCATTAATATTTTAAAAATTAATCTTGTTTAGACAAAGAGAGAATAGTAACTTATGTCTACTATTACAGAATTTTGCAATACAAGTTTGTTGAAACAAAAGCTACTCTTACAAGTTTAAAATAGTGTAGTTCGTTCCCAGAGTGCCTTCAACTGGACATTAACCAGGGGAAAATTAAATGTTAACTTTCCTCAAATCTTTTTGGTATCCAAATCCTTTCCATTCCTATTAAAAACAAACCCCACTCCATATAAAGTTGCTAAGAAGTCCCTGCAATTAAACAGTCAAAGGAGGATTTTGAGTAGCTGTTGAAAGTTGCAGTTAGAAAAACCAAGATTCACAAGAAAAGAAAGTGGTTTTATGCAGAGGGTTGTTTTTTTTTTTTTTAATTGACTCAGAAAAATAAGTCTCCTGCATTTCTATAGAAGTTGCATTCTGCTCATACACTGAAGGGTTAATTTGTCTAATCCATGTTCTGTTCAGTGGGATTTTTTTCATTAATCATAGCTGTACAAATAATGCAGATTTTAAAAGAAATTAATGCTTGTTATTCTGTGAAGGAAGCACAGGAGAAAGTATTTTGATATTCTGCCAGTGTTCAAAAGTTTCTCTTTAACTATGGTTTTAAGATTATAATGTCTGGGAGTGTTTATATTATCTTTAGTATGATTTCTCCAACAAATATATACCAGCCAAGGAGAACTCATTATGTTAAAACTGACATTGTAATGTATTTCTGTGCATTGGGAAGATTTTTTTTTCCATAGTGGAGATGTGTTTTTGCAAGCATAGACAGTTCTGAACCAGGTGCCGAATGCTAGATTTTTCAGAGCAGTATAGAGAGCTTCTCTCAGAAATTTTTATTGCAGTCAACATATTATCTGCTTTAAATAAATTAAGGCAAAAAATGGAACAGATTCATTATATTGCCAATGAAGAGACTCAAACACGGTACTAGGTACCAGAATTTTCACCGTCTGAACATCTCATTCTAATGCCAGTTATCTTAGCCCCAAAACAACTGACTGTTGGTTGTGCTCACGTTCCCTCTGCTCAGGACAGCTGCCATTCATGAAGCACTGATTTAATATGTGCTTAAGTTTTTCTTCAGCTGTCAAGAATGATGCATAAGTATGAGAAATTTATCTCTGTCTGTTATTCTAACATTCATTTGCAGCTCTCATGCAAGTGTATGCAAGGAAATTTCCAAAGGCATTGCTGGAAAGTGGGACCCAATGGACAATATTTTTTCTTGATGATTGATTTCTTACCTACTGTTTCTGCCTTTGAAGTGTGCCCCAAAGAATTTCTTCCTGTGGAAGACCTACAGGAAAACAATTCTGAATGGAGTGATAGTAAAGCTAGAAGATACACTGTATTCAAATAAAAGACTACATTTTTCTCTTAAGGGTCTAATTTAGGGGAAAAAATAAGAAGATCCTAACCCCAGATTTATTGGCCAGATGAAAAAGAGGGAATTGGAAGATACTGGGTCTGGGTAAGGTTAAAAAGTCTACAAAATGATTTTGAAAAAATCTGTGCATTGAAAATACTGGCATTAAACCAGCTATAAATGTGTTACCTCAGTTTCAAACTCATTAAAATATTTTCAATCAGACTTTCCATGTTCAGTAAACAATTACCAGTATGGGTTGCAAAAAGAAAGACAGAAAGATTAAGGCCACCTAAAAGTATCTGACACTGCATAATCATAAAATCATACTACAAAGTGTAGCAACTTTGAGGATTGTGTAAGTGAATGGAATTCAATCTTGTGTCTATTTCTGAGGTTCGCCATACCAGACTAGGAGCCAGTTCTTGCTCTGGGTGAGGCTGTTTCTTGGATGTCATGGAAGGGATCTCTTGAGGCCATGTGCCCAATCCCCATCCCCACCAGTTCAAGGCATGGTTGGCTAAAGGAAGTTCCTTAATACCTTGTCTGGTAGTTTCTGAACATCTCCAAGGATGGAAACTCCGTAGCCTCTCTATGCAACCAGATCCAGTGTTTGACCTCACCATAACTGTGGGGGTTTTTTTATGTTTAAATGGTATTTCCTGAATTGCAGTTTATGTATATTGCCTGTTGTCCATCCACTGGATACCACTGAGAAGTCTGGCTGCATCTTTGTATACAGAGGGATTCTCACTCACCAGGTTTGCAGATGGCACCAAGCTGAGTGGTGCAGCTGATGCAGGAGGGAAGGGATGCCATCCGGAGGTATCCTGACAGGCTTGAGTGGTGAGCCTGTGGGAATGCATGAAATTCAACAAGGCCAAGTCCTACAACTTGGTGTGGGCATTCCCCAATATCAATACAGACTAGAGAATGAAGGGATTGAGAGCAGGTCTGTGGAGAAGGATTTCAGGATACATACTGGTAGATGACAAATCAGACATGATCCAGCAATGTGCACTTGCAGGCCAGAAAGCCAACCATATCTTCGTCTGCATCAAAAGCAGCATGGCCAGCAGGTCTAGGGGGTGATTCTGCCCCTCTGCTCTGGTCTCATAAGACCCCACTTGAGTACTGCACCCACATCTGGAGTCCTCAATACCAGAAAGACATGGATCTGTTTGAGCAGGTCCAGAAGAGGGCATGAAAATTATCAGAGGGAGGATGGAACACCTCTCCTGTAGAAAAAAAAAAAGGGCTGAAAGAAGTTACTTAGCCTGGGGAAGAAAATGCTCCAGGGAAACTTTATTGTAGCCTTTCAATATATAAAGGGGGCTAATAAGAATGATGGAGAAAGACAAGACTTTGAGCAACCAGATCTGCTGAAAGAGACCCTTCCATTGGCAGGGTGGTGTTGGATCTCTGAAGGTTCCTTTCAACCCAAATCATTCTATGGTTCTGTGATTCTATGATTCTGTGTAGGCAGGCAGTAACAGGACAAGGGGCAATGGCTTTAGACTGAAAGAGGGCAGGTTTAGACAAGATGTTAGGAAGAAATTCTTTACTGAAAGGGCGGTAGAGCACTAGAGTAGGTTGCTCACAGAAGTTGTGAATGCCCCATTGCTGGAAGTGTTTGAGGCCAGATTGGGTGGGGCCCTCTGAAACCTGATCTAGTGGGTCGTATCCCTGCCCATGGCGGGGGTGTGGGTGTGTGGGTGTGTGGGTGTGTGGGTGTGTGGGTGTGTGGGTGTGTGTGAAACCGGGTGATCTTTGAGGTCTCAGCCAACCCAAACCATTCTGTGATTCTATTATTGTATACACCATTCAGATACACATAAACACTTGGTAAGATCTCCTTTGAGCCTTCTCTACTAAAGTAAACCCCAGCTCTCTTGGTCTTTCCTCATTTAAGTATCAAAACGTTTCCCTGACTCAACTCATACAAGCTTTCATTTCAATAAAAAGGAATGTTTTTGCAGGTCAATGATACAGTGCCAGAAATAATTTAGAGACTTGAGAAGTCATTTCAGAATTCTAAAATCTTCTTCCAGTTGCAAAGCCAAGTGTAAAGCTTACTGTGTTGTGTTTGGTGTCTAGAGGGAAAATAAATCTGGAATGTTGGGGACTAATTCTCAGTTCAGATCTGTATTCTCCACTGTGGTGAAGAATAAGTCAAAAATCAAAGTTGGGTGTTTTTTTCCTTTCTTTTTCTATTTTTTTTAAATTTCTGTGTGCCTAATTCCTCTAAAAATCTCTTAAAAATCTGAATTTCATGACTGAAATCATACAGTAAATTACAATTCACCAATTTCCATTAAATTCTGACTTCAGTTCTAGTATGTACATATATGTACTTTATATGTATAGATATGTGTAGATATTTGTAAATATATATCAATAAAACCATTATATTTTTTCGTTGTTATTTTCTCTCTTGAGTTCTTTGGCAATTTCAATTGCCTGCCAGAGATAATACTTTGCTTTGATAACCACTAACAAAATATGATGAATATGAAGTCAGAATTTATTAAATTGATTAAAGGACTGAATACATTTTGAAGAGTGAAGTGTAAATAACCAAAAAGCAGTGGTATAACTGGAGTATTTTAACACATTTTTTTCTAAATATTTCTACTAGATAAAAGCTCAAAGGAGCTGGTTATCCAAATGAGCAGCATACCACAGATTTTACTCCCTTTTTGAAGTGATTTGACAGAAGCTGTAGGGTGATTAAGACTATTTGTAAGAAACTAAAGCAGATCATAAAACATTTTATGCCATGTTGCTTCAAGATAGAACGGGAAGGAAAAATATTTCTTACTGAAATTGTGAAGTAGGTGGTTAGAAACAAGTGTCACCCTAGAATCAGTTACCATAAAAACACTTGGATCATGTGGTCCTTATGGCAAGGATTTTCTGTTACAAACGTAGGAATCTGGACTTTATGACCACTATTCTTCTTTTGAAAAATTGTGACATTCGAAAAGTAAAGTCACATCTATTCTTTTATTTCTTAATTCTCAGTAATAAGGTTTTACAGGTATCCTGTGGTGTGCAACAATCAAGAAATCCAAAGTAGGTACACATAAATGTTTGTCATTTCTGTTTCTTCATGCGAGTTTCACCATTCTACTCTGCAGAGCTGCTGCACCTACCAACCAGCAAACACAGATACAGTGATTTGTGCATACTGACAGTCTCATCTTCCATGTGAGAGAGTTGTTTTTCTGATGTCTGCTCAAGTCGTGTGCTCACATTCAAGCCAATGAGACACCATGTTTAGCTCAGTGTTGACATCATTACCAGGAGTGTTAATACACTTTGCCTGTCAGCACTGCCTTAACTGAAGCTGTGCAGCATTAAATCTGTAATCTGAACTCTGGGTGGCATCCTGAGTTCTATGTCTTTTGTTTTGCAAATGAAATCTATCGCTGGTAGCAATATTNCCAGGGGGGTCACACGGCTTAAAACAGGCAGAGGAATGTCATCTGCATTTTGGATATCAACAGAAATCATTTCATACCACTGCATTTAACCTTATGGTGTTTTTGGTTTATTGGGATAATGAATAAAGATCAGGCAGGATTGGACCTTTTGGAGGAAATCTCTAAGATGTTGTAGCAAGCAGTGGTGGTTACTCAGCAGATGCTGCTCTTTTGTTCCAGTTAGTTATCAGACAGTGCCGTGTCAGGACACTTGGTTGTTGGTTTTTTTTCTCAAGCAAACCAAGGTCACGGTTAAAAATCTAATCAGAGAATGGAAAATGTATCTTGAAAAATAATTTTAAAAATAAATTTAAAAATCAGATCCTGATGTGTAAGACTGACAACTGGAAAATTTCCACTTATAGCCAAAAAAGAAACCAATTTATGAGTGTCATGCAACTAGTAAATTAAGAACTTGATTTCCTTGGGAATACTGTAACATGAGATACTTGAGATGCTGCAGCATTTCAGTGGATAAATTTAGATTCTGAGTATCACAGGTCAAGTGGAAACACAGGGATGATAGGCAACAGAGTAGCAGTCAGCACAGCTGTGTGGTGCAGAACATGAGCATGAAAGCAGTTACAATCACTTGGAATTTTGGAAGCAAACTTGACAACAGTTCTGAAATTGAGCTAAGCTAAATTTCTTTCATTTGTACTTTCATACCTGCAATGTATCTGTATCTAAGCTATCAGCCCCGATAATATTCTTGTAGCAGTTTTTATATGCGAAAACGTATTGAGAATTTATTTCCACAAAGGATTTTGTACTCCAGATCCCTTACTGGCAGTATAATATAATTTCTGTATTTTAATGATTTTTCCAGTAGATGGCAGTAGCCGCTTATTGGCTGTTAAAATAACACCATCATAGTGCATTATATGAACCTACAGCAGTAAAATCCAAATGTGTTCCTATGTAGGTACTTAACACACAACCAGTCTGTAATCGTGTCTGTTACAAGTGTGTCACCTCTTTGACATATCTGATATGAAATATTTTCTGAATATTTTCCTTTTGAGTCTGTTGGTTTGCTTAGAAATATCTGATAGTGTAAAACTAATAAAGCTGTTAGAATGCTACTAAGGGTTAAGGACAAATATATCTCAAAGCATGCTTGGTTCTGAGGTCATTGGAGTATGCCTATGTTTGGAAACTGCTGTGGGTTAGTCTGAGTTGATGTATTTTACAATGTCTTACATTAAGATTAAGATGTTTTATTGTAAGTTATCTGACAGTAAATTGTGCTTTTATGATTGGAATTTTACTCAAATAATATTACTGATTTTCTTGTTCCAAAATCAGTATGGATTATTCTGCATTGCGAAACATGTCATGTTGCAAGACTGTCAAAATCTACCACTGTTTTTCTATTTTGTTTTGCTGCTTCTAGGACTTCTGTCCATCTAAGTTGCCTTTTCTGTCCTCAAGGCGTGGTACAGAAATTGTTATTGTGCTGTTTAAACACTGATTTGTAGACTTTTATGTAGTTGTGCCTAATTCATAAGGAGTTCACAAACCAAAGTTCTTGGTGCTTCATCTGCCATATGTGATGTTGGATGGAGTCATGTTCTGAGAAGCTTGAAAAGAAGACTTTTTTCACCAGAATGACCTGTATTATTTTAACCAATCTGCAGTTGTATAAACAGTCACCATTATACAGATGAAGGAGTACATGGGATTAAATCTGGTTTTGCCAAAGATCTCGTAAGTAGTTTTTGGATAAGAATTACAATGATCTGGTGTTTTTATGAAAAGTTTGATGGTATCTTGCTAACTGGGCTTTGGCAGTCTCAGTAACACAAACGCAAGAGTGTCAGACACATTGGATCTCAGAAACCCCTAAGGAGACATAGGGAACTAGAAGACCCTGGAAAAAACTGAAGAATTGACCTGAACCACAAGCAGAGGACCAAATGAATGCATAGGGTCAAATCCAGTATATAGAAATTGATACAGTGGTATTCAACTTCAGTGTAGGAGGGTAGGGAGGTTTAAATAACTTAATGGCACTAACACATTTTTCCAGCCTTTTTTTGTTTCTTGGATTAAGTGCCTTTCCTATTACCTTGCCTGCATCCTGGCTTCTGTTCAGCTGTCCTGCACACCACCTGTAAGCACAGTGTCCCACTCTTTCTGGGATCATGGTGCTTCATCTCTTCCTTTCTGCTGAGCTGACTGATTCTCTGTGAAGGGTGTTATTCAGGTGACAGTTTTAAAGACAGACATACAGAGAAGGGTGAGTGATATCTTTGAGAGGATCAAAGAGCACACATAACTCTCAGCTTTCCACTAATACACTGTCAATATGTACCTTTACAATATTCACAGGAAGATCCAGTTTATCAGTGGTCATTCATTTCTCTGGATTGGCAGGGCAACCAGTTTTTACTGTGAAGCTTCATATCCCACCTGGGGAGTAGCTATGCATGTGAGGAAGGTAACTTTTTCTCCTTTTTGCTGTACAGCTCTAATGCCATGAAAAAGAAAGGGTAGGGGGAAGGGGTAATGAATGATGATGTGAAGGCAAACAACTTCTTAACATACATACCAAAGTAATCACTTGAATCTACATAGTGCTATGGAAGCCTAGAACAAGATTTTTGTAATATAAGTTAATTTTTTGGTATTGCTATCTCATGAATAAAAGACTTGACATTTTCTTCTTACTTCTTACGTTTTGGATCATTGATCCTCCTTTTATTTCATCATCATTACATATGCAAAGATGCTGAAATAACATGGGAACTTCAACCTTGTTACAAGGTCTGTATTATGAATTATGCATGAATGTGCAGAAAAATAACATTACATGTGATAACACCAAATCTGATTAAACTATGATAAGCAGTACACTCAGCTAAGAAGACGTGTAGCATTCCTAAGACATGTCTTCTATGAAAAAAAATGTATACTGAGGAAAAACTGAAATTAGTATCAGTATGTGAGTACAAAACATCCCTCATTGTTTGATTTTGTCTCATTTTACTGAGTTCTCCTTTCTGACTTACCAGGCTTGCTTTTCCCCTACTCCCTTCGCAAGGTGCTTTCTTATTTGCCCTCCTGAGGTTCTGCAAAACATATCCAGCAGCAATCCAAGGGAACATGTTTGGGGTTTTTTTTGCTTCTGGAATCTTGGTCTTTCAGTCTTGTAGATGTGGCACTGTGTTATGTCTTGGTCTTTCCTATATATCTCATTACTGTAGGTGGATTTTTGCATATGCAGAGCAAACACTGGTATACCACAGAGGAAGATTTTTCTCTCTTCATGAACCTTGGGGTATAGAGTTAAAAAAAACCCCAAACATTTTGACACTCAATAGACTTCTTTGATTTAGAGAATGTCAGCTCTGTAAAATGATTTGGTTTTGAATGAGCCTGAAGCCACTGCCTTCCTTTGCAGGTCATCCTGATTCACAAGTTACTCTCTGCTTTGTTTATTTGGCAACAACTACCTATGTTCTTCATAATTTGCTCCTGACTGCCTGACTTCACTGTGAAAAAGAAATAGGGTAATCGAACCAAGATGGGAATAAGACCAATGGAAGGGAAACTTTGCTAATGATGGAGGAGCTTCACAGTTGAATGAATTTGTAACAGTTGGTCGGGCCCACTGGGCAGGGGGAGGTGTGCACAAAAAGCTTTGTACAAACCAAGTCAGACAACAAAAAGTGAGTGGAATCCAGCCCAACTGATACACAGATGAACAACATATATCCGGTTACATATTATATATTCATTAAATGACACAATATGCCTATACATATTCATTTCCCATCCCCACTTCATATTATAATTAGGTAGCATACTATTATGTATGCCTGCACAGTGCCCCCTGGTGGTCGTGGGAAAGGGTTTCTGGGATGAAGAAAAAGTCTTCCTCAGATGAAGTAATTAGTCTTCCTCATGTTGAACTTTTCACCTTGTCCCTGGTCCCTTGGTCTTAGTCCAGACCTTAGAGCCAGTTTGAGCTGGTTTCAGGGTCCAAAAGCAGGATCTTTGGTCACGGTTCCTTCTTCTTATCAATGGCTCTGCATCCTCCCTTTGCTTGGCAAGCGCAACAAGTACTGAGCGAGCAGTACACATTGTTTAGCAAGCAGCCACAAATTTAACAGTACCCACACGAAATAATTTACCCTAAAATCAGCAATTTACCTTAAAATTTAAGCCCCCTGTATCACGATAGTCACAGACATATCACACAGTGTCCTGCTCCATCTGCTGTGATACGTATGACAGAGGCAAAGTGGGTCACTGGTGAGCAGCATCTTGTAATAGGTCATTTGCATGTGGACACTGCAATTGTAAAGGCAAAGTCTGGCTTTGGACCAGTTAGATACCTTTGACTTCTAAACAGTGACCAGCTGTCCCACTCTCATAGGTATCTTTCACATCACCAGAAAACATGGATCACTACTACTATTTCAGGCACACTGCTGAAGATTTGCTTCTCTGAGTGGAGAGAGAGAGAGGAAGTAGAAAAATTGTGCTGGCCTCACCTCGAACTCTCCTCGCACCTGCTTAAAACAGGTCTGTAGAAAGCAAAAGTTCTCCTAGGCAAGACCTGGCAAGCTGCCCAAGATGTCAAAATTATTTGCTGTGACCCTACTCTGTGGCAACTCAATCAGTACTAGGTCCTGTGCAACTTGCCAGTCTGGATGAGTATTGCAGCATCAATGACGTATTTCTAGTGAACACTATCTTTCAAGTTGTTGTTGGACTAAAAATATGACAGGTCATTGGCTTCTAGACTAGTCCTTTCACACAAATTCTACACAGTTGGCTGTCTGACCTTCCTGACACTGGTAGTGTCAAGTTCCTGAAACACAAAGAGAACTTAAACTTTGGCAGACATCAAGAAGTTATCCACTGCCACAACAGACTGACTTTTCCCACTCTAGGTAAGTGTTTATCTCATGTGCATACATGCCTAGATTTCCTGGAAGGAATATTTAGAGTACGTGTAAAATTTGTTGGAATGCACTGCTTTTTCTGGAAATTATAGCATTTCTCTAGGTGTATAAATCCATGCTTTATGTGAAAATCACTTAGCTGCTGAGATAAGCAAGTAGGTTACTGCTCCCAAGCAGGAGTAGTTGGCTCCTAGTGGTCAGCTAACTCCTGTTGCTGTTTACAGCCTCTAAAATCTGTTTACAGAGCTGTTTGTATGAACACTCCCTATCCTCTTCATTCATACTTTTTATCCCGATCCCATCTGAGCTTGTTTTACTGTGAGCTTTACATTCAATGTGGAGTATGTTAACAAACATACTGCTCCAGGGAAGACAGAATTATTTTCCAAAGATTGGCTGTGTGATAACATCACTTAGTTTGAATCAGAATTAAAAATTCTGCCTTAGTGCAGGAATGGTATAAGTGCAAAAATGCCATATAAGTATTTCATTGTACAATAATTTGAAGAATACATTCTGGTTCTTTTACTCTGCCCTCCAAAAAATATTTCATTTTATGGCAGCTCTGAGTAGTTTTATGCTATAAAAAGATGGGTTATTCCTAAATGTCACAAGTCAAGCAGACAAGGCAGAAGGATGTCTTGACTGAACACGGATCTTGGAAAAAAGACAGAAGAGGAAGGTTACGTCTGGTGGAAGCAAGGTCAGGTGACATGGGAAGAATACAGAGATATTACTTGGCAGTGTAGGGAGAAAGTTTGTGTGGCCAAGGCTCGGTTAGAGATGAAGCTGGCAAGAACTGTGGAGGAGCAATAAAAAGAGTCTTTTTCAAAAAAGCTAATGGTAAAAAAAGACAGTTACAGCCCATTACAGGATGAAGATGGTATGGAAAACGAGGTTCACTCTCCTGTTAGAATTTGAAAGTTTAATAAAGGACAATAGGGGACAAAGACAATAAAGCAAAAAACCAGCATGCTGGGTGCTTGGCATTCAGACAAGAGCACATCTGCTATAGCGGAGACACCCTTTACATACCTTTCCTATTGCATCAGCTTAATGCATATTCATAATCAATTATGCATATTCAAACTTTCCCCCAAACTAGTTTACATGTTCCAGGAACTGTTTAGCATGGCTCCTCCTTGGGTCCGCCTTTTTAGAACATGCGTGTTCGCTGGCTGTGGTTTTAGTCAGTCTGTATTATCACCTCCAGCTTGGGCTTTGGTCCGTGGTTTCTGCAAATGGTAGTTGCTGATAGTTGGTGTGTCAGTAGCAGGGGTCTTCATCACACGCACATTGGATGTTATCCAGCCAGGCAGACAGTTCAATTACCACAAGCATAACTATATCAGCTATTTCACTATTGTCTAAGTTTAGTTAGTAACAGAAATAAGGCATTAGTTATTGTTACAAACTATATAACAAAGCTATTTTAACATTATACAGATAGCATCCATTTTAATATTTGCAAAAAGCCAAAATTATAATATGTATTTATAACAATGATCATCTCACAAACAGGGAGAGAGGCAAAGGGAAGTGTTTAATGCATTCTTTGCCTCTGTCTTCAACACGGCCCGGGAGTTGGACTCGATGACCCTGACGGTTCCCTTCCAACTCAGCGTATTCTGTTATTCTATATTCTAAGTTATTTCTGTCATTGTGTGTATCCACCTAGCCCCAAGGTGTGGAAACATGAACAGCTCTAGCAGCAAAAGTCTTTACAGTGTTTTTCAGTTTTTCTCGAATATATTTTAAGATGAGGAAAGGGCATGAACATACCAGAGTGCTATGGGGCATAACTAGCAAATATTTGTTATCTGTGAGTGATTGTGAGGAAGACAAGGGTCCTGTGATGAATCTAGATTCTCAGAATAGTATGCTGCTCCCTGCTATAGCATGTCTCAGTAGATGGAAGCACTCAGTATTGAACACCATATATGTGTTAATTGTGCTATTTACTGTCACATAGTTCTTTAAAAACTCAATCAGACACGTTGGGACCAGCGCGAAGAGTATCTGCGATGGTATTGTTCCTCCTTCATTGTCGTGAACTCTGGAGGTCCTTGAGGTTGGGCCAGGAAACTGATAATTCCTAAGGCAGGGCAGCTGTTTTGTTCCTATAGTCCTTGCAAATGGATCTGGAGCCTATCTAATCACATTTTTTTCTTGACCGCAGAGAATTCACTTGAGATAATTCAGAGAACAGCATTGTCTTTGAGGACTGTGCCATTCAATTTGAATGCAGATTCAGCAGGTGCTAAACAAGTGAAAACAGCTCAATTGACAGTAGTCGCAGACTTAATGAAATGACAGGTGGGAAAAAGGACCATTTGCCTCAGTTAAAAAATATATTTCACTAATCAGCTAATATAACTGCGAGAGCATGATCTTTTGTCAGCAAAGAAACAACTGAGGCAATTTTCAGGCAAATGCTGACTCCTGAAAAAATAGATTTTTCAGGTATCTAGACAAGTCACTAACTTGTATCCTTTCAGCAATTAAGAAAAATTCCTGCTTTTGTTTTTTCACCAGCAGAGCAAAAGGTTATTTTACTTAAAAGGAAAAAAACCCATTGAACTAGTGTTCAACTCAACTAGTTGAGTAATTCACTTCGTTTGTGAAATCAAAAAGCAGCCAAAGACTTCTGCTTGAGCAATAAACTAGGGCTTTTCTTTAATTGTAATACTCACATGTTCGCAATGATGCAACACTGTTTGGAACTATATTAGAGTTTAAAGACAGTCTCTCTCCATCTCTATGTGGATGTGAAATGTAATATTTTAGTTTTGTGTAACCAAAGATCTTTGTTTAGCAAAATATTTTTCTTTTTAGCAAGATCGTAATTACAGAAATGCTGAACAAACCTGGTATCGGAGTTTTTCATGAGAACTTGAGATTTTGACCTTTATTTTTCCATCCTTCAACAAGAGGCAAAGCCTTATGAACATTTCTCTGTGTCAGATATCTGGTTTTGAATCAGAACTTCTTGATTTGGTACTCTGAGCAGAAGAGATCCAGATATCTCTCCTTGTAGAAACTTGGGATCCTAATGGAAGTATTTCAGCCACAACGAGATTTGATGAATTGTGGTGCTGGAAATTTGTTGGTTGTCTGCAGCCGGAAGGCATGAGATTTGGGATAGGGGAACCTCGTAAGCCATCTTTGCTAAATAAGGTTTTTCCCTACTATGCTGTCATCTTATAAAATCATGTATTTCAGGAAGTTTTCGTTCCCATTTACTAAAAGGCCTCCTAAAGTATATAATTCAGTTCCATTTAATATGTGTTTAGGTAGCTTGAAAAATAATGCATTTTTAAACTTCCACATGAACTGCATTTAATCATTGCTAAGTCTGCACAGACCAGCTCCTGCTGATCTGAGGGTTTCATTGCAAGCTGTATGAATTGTTACAGGATACTCTCTTGAGACCACAGTGTATGTTGATTAAAATATAAAAATGAATATGTTCTTACATTCCAGTATCAGAAATATAATTTACTGATGTCTAGTAAGACAACTAACAGCACATTCAGTGCTTCAGACAGTAAAACCAAGGTTGTCCCTGCTCTAGAGTTTAATATTTTCAAAAAGAAAATGCATAAATATTAATAACAGGAAACTGCTGTTGTACAAACACTGTTATAATCTCTGCAACAATTTAGAGGTAGGAAGCACTTAGGATTTTACTCACTCACATGTGCACATGCAGACACAGGCACATCCCCTTGTATAAGAGTCTAAATGTCCTAAGAATTCTTGCATTTTTGGCTCAATTTGTTTCAGATAGAAGCTTTGAATACCCCACCTAACTTGCGGGAAATCCTTTCTCTGTGTTTACAGATGGGGATTTTTGTGTTTACATCATGCAAACCAAGAACAATGGTGGCTTTTTTAAAATTCTTTTTATCTCTTGGAATTGTTAGAGGTCCCACAGCTCTGCTGTCACTAGGTCACTTAGATAGTTTAGCTTTTCCCAGTTGTGTGTACTGTAACAGAGCACCTCTGCTTCCATACTTAAGGTCAGACTTCAAAGGATTCATCCAGTTCTTAAAGCTGGCTGAAGCATTGCATTTTTATAGAGTAAGTAAAAAACAGTTTCCTGTTCTAGACACAGTTTTTCAGCTGATACAACTTTACCAAAATACCTTGGCTTGCTTTGCTAAGGTGCATAGTAATGGCAGAGGGATGTGGTTTCACGTGCATTTGGTGACAGGGTTTCCTGTCATGTGTCCTGCATTAAGTTAAATGACAGGGACATGCTTCTGCATTGGTGGCACACTGCTTAAGACCACAGACACAGCCTGATTGCAGCCATCCCTCCTTAGGACCTGTAGTTTCATCAGCAATGACAGGGACAGGGAGCAGGGCTGGTCTGCTCTCAGCTCAGTTTTGACATAAACCTGCTTTATGTCACTGTATCTTGATTTGCAAATGATAATGATTTAGACCTCTTTCCACAGCATATTAAAAAATTCCATGTAAGAATTATTGTGAGAGTGTTGTTCAGTTTCTCTTCTTATAAAAACACAGAGTCTGAGTAACCTCATCATGGCAATCACAGACATTTTTTATGCCAGGGACTTTATGTTAAATAAAATATACACGTAGGTAGAGACAGAAACATATCACTCAGACACCTAGATTCTTTATTGATCACTTTTTAGAATTTTGATTTTTAATTGGATTGTAATGTGAATTTGGCTAAAAGATGATGTGGTGAATACAGATGATGAATGCGAAAATGCTTCTATTCAGAAGAGCTTCTAATTTATACAAGAACATTTCCAAGTCATGGCATACATATAACTTTGCAAGAAATAATTTGTTCAAGTTTAAAAAAAAGATCTATTGCTCAAACTTAAAAAAATTATTTATTGCCAGTAATTATATGTGTACTGTTAGAACCTGAATCATGAAACAGAACTTCAAATTCTTGTTCATTCATGTGTTGGTGAGCAGTACTGTGCAATTCATCTAGGAAAATGGAAAGTGATCTTAAAAACTTTCTAAACTATTAGTTCTTACTAGAAGTTAACTCATGTACTTTCTAGAAAAGTCCAAAGAAATAGCTGGGCAGCAAATATGTAAAGATGACCCATGTCTTTTGCTCGTACTTCAGTTATGAGAGAAAAGCATCCTTCTGAGAGATTGTATTTAAAATATATTGAACATAATATACATAATTATACTGCATAAAACAATAATTTAGTAAATGCTGCTGCTGAGTTTCTTTAACCTAATGGGACACCTGAGTTATGTCTTTGCTTGTATGTTAGTGCCTGGCAAACATTTTTCCTTTGTTGATGCATTTCCTTTTAGACATGATATTATGGGTGTTTGAGTATGTCTTAGCTGGTTTTGAATCTGGTCTGTTGTTTCGGACACGTTATTTTTCCTTTTGTGTAGCATCTCCTAAGTGTGCTTGATAGACCCAAAATCTGGGTCTGGTGGGGTTTTCTTGTTTTTTCTGTTGACTTTTCAATTCTTCATCACAAAGTTTGCAACAATGCTAAACAGTAGTGAAGAGATGTAAACCTGTATTAACTTGGTGATTTCACATGGAAATATTCTCATATTGGGTGTTTAAAACCCTACAAGTCACTTTACACATCTGAATATGATGATATTAATGGACTGGAATTCCATAGACCTGAAAGTCCATGCCATAGGACTTCACAGGATAATGCCTTCTGAAAAGAAACAAAATATGTGTTGGGATTAGCTACCTGTTCTATGCATACATTTTTGAATGTTCTTAGTCTGAATTCCTGCTAATATACAGCATGTTTAATATGTAGTAAAAGCAATGACAGTATCTCTATTTTCAACTTGTTGTGAGTTTTGTATCCTGTACATTATGCTTTTGTGCAACACAGATTATCAAGATTTCTCTCCAGTAGGACACTGAAATATCCTTTGCTAGATATTCTATCAAAGCTTCCAAGTGTTTTTTCCACGAGCAGTGGGCCCCTTTTTTAAGATTTTACTCAACAGTTCTGTCAGCTTTAATGGTAGGGTGGCTGCTTTAAAACTACCTTTCTCCTTTTGCTTATCTGTTTATCAGTTTCTTGATTATAGTCTATATCTCTCATATTTCCACTGGACTGATGGTTCATGTATTTTACCAAAACCAAATAATGTGCTGAGCTAGTGGACTATTAGAACTCCTTTGAAATGCTGTCCCCATCCACTTATCTGCTTTATCTCAATTATGAGTAAGTTAATGCTGACTGAATAATTGGGTATTACCAATAAATACGTGCAACATGACCTCTCTCAGGGCTTATGATTCCCCGACTCCTTTAGGACTCTTTTAAGTGCTTGGGTTATACTGCTTCAAACAGCAAATAGTGATGAACTTGCAACATGGTGCTTTCCATGGTGTGATTAATAAATGGCTCATTACGTGAGCAATAGACTCACCCAGATAATGGTGCAGGACAATGGAACCTTACTTGGACTGTAAAGCAGATCCTTCTGTCCAAAGCCTGAAACTTTGCATATGTCTCCATCACAGAGGGCAGCTTTACACATAAAGCTGGAGCTAGTTCTGAGTAAACTGATGTGTCTACAGAGGGCAGCTCAGTGCCATACAAAAATGTGAGCTTTGACTGACACCAGCTCAGACTCCACTCTCAGTAACATACCCTGCTTCCCAGTTAGAATAATTGCACATCAACAGAGCTCTACACTGAGGTAGCCGCGATGCTGACCCCTTGGCTAACTAGTTTTCAGTTAGAATAAATATCTTGGAAAGTCTGTGCCCTGTGCTGCAGAGAAGTATTTTATGCTGCAATGCTTATATATTGTATCATCTTGGTTTTTTGAGCATATATATCAGAAGGATATAGGATAAAAGTGTAAAACTTCCCTAACTAATCCAAATCTGCTTGTAATTTCAGACTTCAAATATTTCCTGGAATGCATCTCTTAAGGAACATGCTTCTTCATTTCAATGCTGATAAATAAGTAATTATTCTTCTTCCCCAGAAACAGCACAGAGTAGGCTATCACAATCCTGGAAGGGCAGAGCCTGCCTTAATTTTATTAAGGTTGCAACCTGCTATCTCCTCAATGCTCAGCACAGGTCTGTTCTCTGCTCTTTGCCCTGAAAATAGTACTGTAGTTGTGCTATACTCTGACATATATAGCACTTAAAAGATATAAAAGGTTGACCTTGACCTCAAGCCCTTAGAGAGGATTGAGCTTTAAGAAGTCACCTAAGGGACGGTAAAAGAAGAATTTTAGCCCATTATCTTCTTTTAGAAAATTTTGTTATCAATACTTCAGGAGACACACTTACTGAATATCTTTCTAACTGTTGTATTTTATGTGCTTTTATTTAATAAGCCAAAGGAGTCAATGGGTGCTTTGATGGTTTTGTGTAACTCTGTTTGCCTGTATTAAATATTTATTTTGACAGTGTCTCCCATTAACAATAAAACCTCTTTCCCTCTGCTTTTCCCCACTTAAGCTTTTTATAATCAGCACAAATAACTGGAAGTTTTTTCCCATTTTTCAGGAAAAAATTACTGATACAGTACTAGATTACATGAAATATATTAAAAAAATAAACTGGCAAGGATTGACTTGCATACTGTTGGCACTTGTTATAAAACAAAACTAAACAAATTCTATCCAAATCTAGACAAGATTTTTTAATACAAAAACTATGTTGCCATGATGTGTGATAATAAAATCAACAGCAACACAATGCCTTGCTCCAGTAATAACTTTGCTTACAATAAGAAGTTCAGTAAGTTTTTGTGGAGAGTGTGTGTGTATATGTGTGTGTGTAAATTGGTGTCACCTTGCAGCTGAGATCTCTGTCTGTGCTCTCAATTGTGTAGTTGCCTCTTCCCAGCTTTTGGCACTACTTCTTTGGTCACATGCTAAGATGACTCAATTCACTAACCGAGCAAAAATGTGTGTGTGTTTGGCTTGAATAAGTTCACAATGCAAGCAGACAAGTGCCAGAGTTAACAGAACATGAAAACAGTGTTTGATTAGACAAGGAAGACAGAGAAAAGAGGAAGTAGGATATCTCCTTCTGAGTGCTGAAAAAATATTAATAAAATTAATAAAAACCTGTAGTAAACCTCCATATTTAGCTATACAAGTAAACTGCAAGTACAGTGATTATTCTGCAGAGACAATAGAGAGCATGTTCTAATGTGTGTTTCTCATTTCTTTGTGTGCTTGAGAATTTATAAAACAAATTTGCAGAATGGCACAATCATTATTTAGAACAGGCCAGTTTGAACGCAGCTCTTCTTCTGGAGGAAAGTTACACATAACTGTTCAGTTATTATGGTTAAAATCCTGTATTTTCATCTATATCTAATGTATATAGCAATGCAAGTATTGCACTCACCAACACCAACTGGTAATGAAAATAGGCATGAATTAAATGCCATTAGGCTGCATATTGCTAAACTCTGTTTCTAAAGAGTAAATACAGTTTGCCAGGAAAAAGGAAGAATGTCTATTGGAGTTCCATTTCTAAAAATGCTCTCCAGAACTTTTGTTTTTAATTTTTTTCACAAATCATTTTCATGTCTGAAGTAAAGAAATATGTAGACCTTTCTTTGAGAAGCCCTACCACTGACAGCAGAATAATGATCTGGAAATTCTGTCTAAATAGGGTGTGACTGTTCACTCAAATCTTGCTCAAATTTTGGCTGTCACACAGCTCATGCTAAGGCCATGCTGGGAGCAGTGCCATTAGCTCAAAATGAGGGCAACACGTAGGCAGGGTATGATTGGGCAGAAATGGATAAAGGTCGTTGTGCAGCCACTATCACCCACAGTTAGTGATCCCCTGCAGAATCCTTGCATTAGCAGTTGTCTGGAAGTTTCCTCAGAATCCAGTAAAAATGGATGGAAATAGGCCAGATTTCCAAACTGGAAAGGTATAAATATATCAGATTACCACCCAAAAATTTGAGGTGGATCCATCAGCAACTGGACTCCCAAAGTTTTCATGCTTCTTGGTGGAATACAGGGAGGGCCTGCATCATGGGGAAGGAGGAAGGATGAGCATTTTCACTATCAGCTAGGTAACTACTTTGTTCCTAGGTGCATGAGTTACAGGTTATGATTTCGAGAACATCTGCGTTAGAAACCTCATTAATCAAATAATGAATTAGTGAATTCCTGTGTTATGCTGTTCTATACAAATGGGATTGAGCCCTTGCTTGTCATATTTATTAATTTTCTTTCATGATGAATTCATAAGGTTTGTTTTACAGTGTACATTTTCCCATACATGTAAGAGATCCAGACAGACAGTGCCAGATGAGCTAAGAAGAACTCTGGGACATTTGGCCTTACTTTACAAAATAGCTAGCAAGTGAGGAAAAGTGGGCAGATGTTGCAGTGGGATGGAAATTTAGGTTGAAATGTGCTAGACAGATCTGTTTGAGCCTGATCAAGTCCCACTGTGTACTGGTGTGATATTGTGCCCTGTAGGGCAGATAGCCAGGTAAGACTGTATGGAACACTGCCATTTCCATCAGTGGAATTACAGGTCAAATTCCAACACTTCTAGGTAAATACCTTTAGGGACAGCATGTCTGGAAATTCAGAAATATAAATTTAGCAAAGAATTTTTTTAAGTCATCTTATCTTTAAAACACTAAGATGCACCTTGTCCTAGTCTGATTTCATTTTCTGTGTGAGCCCAGATTCTCAGTGTGTTAGATCAGAAAAAGATCTCTTGCCAGCAAGACTTTACTTCCTTTATCACCACTTTAATTTGCCATCGCATTACTTCTCAAGCATAGTCCTTCATGGAGACATCAAGCTTCCCTACAGTGTGACAACTGTTAGCAATACAGCACGTTAATTGTTGCAACCTATTACATACATTCAGCATAAAATACAAATGGATATTTATAATTTTATTTGGTCTTTTTCTCCCTCTGGCCTAACCTCTTCTACTCCAAGCCATTTTTCCTAGTGTAAGTGTAGCTACAGGTGCTTTTCCAAAGCACTATATTCTGTCAATTCAGAACACTCAGTGTTGAAGAATTATTATTATTATTATTATTATTATTATTATTATTATTATTATTTCAACTTATGTACTTCAGGTATTTAAACTTAAAAGCCCCCACACAAAAACCAGTAGAGTGATTATAGCTTGACAGTATGTTTTCCCTTATACACATCTATAAGAGAGAAGCTTTAAAGCAGAACAATAATGGTTGGAGTTCGATATCTGCTCATCTCAAGATGGCAAATAAATAAAGAAAATTCTGTCTTACTGGAATTTGAACAGGGATATGATGATTTACCTAATGGAAGAATCTTGGTTTCAAGGTTACCAAGCCATTGTGTGCTATCAGATCAGGCAAAGTTTAATATACTACTTCCTGTCATGCACCAAGTCTGGTATGGGGAAAGAATTTATGTGCTTGTAGAAAGACAAATAAATGGAAGAAAATCTCACTCATCGAGATGTACTTCTGGTACCTAGATTTATACCTGGAGTGAATTAGACACCAAAATAAAGACTAGTTTCTACTTTTTTCTGGTCACTGATGTGAGCACAATAAAAGTAGTGCTAGTGAGTCCAGATGAGGGCCGTGAAAGATGATCAGAGGCCTGGAGCAGCCCTCCTAAAAAAACAGGCTGAGAGAAATGGGGTTGTTCAGCCCTGAGAAGGGAAATCTCCAGAGAGAGATTACATCAGCCTTTCATTATGTAAAGGGGGGTACAAGAAATCTGGAGAGCGACTTTTTCGCCATATTAGAAAGAAATTATCTCCTGTGAGGATGGTGAGGCACTGGAATATGTTGCCCAGAGAAGCTGTGGTTGCCCAGTCTCTGGAAGTGTTCAAGGTCAGGTTGGATGGGGCTCTGAGCAATCTGGTCTAGTGGAAGGTGTCCCTGCCCATGGCAGGGGGGTTGGAACAAGGTGATTTTAAGGTCCCTTCCAACCCAAACCATTCTATGATTCTATATTGCACAGGAATTACAATAGTAATATATTTTATACATTTTGCATTCAGAAAGGGGTCATATTCCCCATGTTTTACTTCAGAAATTCAAAAGTTTCAGAACTGGATGAATTGAAGGTGCATTTCTCAAGAATGGTCCTTGTCAGACACTGATATATTATAGTTCATGACTTAAACATTTTCATGAAGGACTTTCAAAGCTGTAATACAAAAGCTGCAAAGAATACCACTGCACCCTGAATAGGCCTTCAGAGTGAGGCCCTGGACCGTTTGCTGATGAAGATAAGATAAAGTAGCAACTTAAGAGCTGGGGACATTCAAAGAGCACAAGCTTAGCACCTTTGGGGAGGAGATGACAGTCCCAGGGCTATCAGCTGCCAGGCTGGAACAGACCCTCGCACCAAGGGGTGGGGGGAGGAGAGGCTTTGGGTGTATTGGAAAAGCCTCTGGTCCGAGGTGCAGTGACCGCCCATCCTCTGCTGTGCAGAGGAGCCCAGCTAAGGGGCCCTTCATCCTGGGGAAAAAGCTCATCCACAGCAGAAGGGGGTGTCATGGCCCATCAAAGGCCCCCCCCAAAGCGGTCCCTAGACCCTGCACTAGAGCACCAGAGATGATGCAACAGACCCTCAGTGTTGCAAGGGTCAGTGTCAAGCTGGCCCCTGCAAATGATACATGTGGGTGTTCCCACCTTCCCAAAACATATATTAATCCATGGGATTCTATACTCTTCGGCGTGTGGCGGCGTGGCGTGGCATGGCAGCGGGGGACCCTCACCACCAAGAAGACCAGATGGAGGGGAGCAACGAGACGTCATCGGGACCACTGGATGGGTGATATGCTTCCACCTAACCCCTGTCACCCTCTCCCTGTCCCCTCACCCCACACATACACTTCTTTCTCGATTTCTTTCTTTTTCTTCTTTTCTCTTTCTTTCTCTTTGCCTCTTTTACTATTAAATAAAATACATCAATTTTTTGGCACCAACATCTAACCTCATTTGGTTTTAATCTCGTTTTTGGGAATATTTTGAATCTTCTAAGTTCTTTCGAGTTTATGCACAGAGACTTAGTTTTCTTTGCTTTTCTGGGTTTATGCTGGATTGTAACAGTCCTACTCCAGATATGCCCAGGCTTATGAGTTCTTCCATTTCAGCTAAGTTGGTAAGCTGTTGAAAATAAATAACAAAAGGTGTTATTGTTGTTAATGGAGATCAGCTGTCTTCAGAAAAATGAAATAAAAATGACTAGATTTTAAATTGCCTAATTATAAAGCCTGTCCTCACCTATAGGTTACAAATCACTTTTGTAACTATTATACATATATAATTTTCCATAATTATTGCAATGCCATAATTGTACTGGTTATCCAGTTGCCATGAAGTCTGTATGACAGGTAGGACAGCAGTTTCAATCTGTCTAAAGTATATTTTGTTCTGGTACAATTATGAACATATATATGACTAAACTATGCTAGATTTATTCATAACAATTAATTCTATTCCTTTTACAGATTTAGAAGGAAATTAAATAGTAATATCAGACCATATATTTTTCCATGTATTGTTAGGTTAAAACTTTAACACATCCTGCCATATTGTACTTGAGATTTCATGCCCCCTCTTCATTATTTTGCTCATCAGTTATTTTCAAGTTTCAAAGGATAAGAACAAGATAAGGAAGAGAATGAAAAGGATCAACAGAAAGAACAAGGAAGGCCTAAATCCTTATGTGTAATTGTAAGAGTGAGTGAACACAGTGCATCTTGAAGGGAGCCACACCTAGATGGGACAAGATCAGTATTGCAAAATTTCAGAAACTACCTGGGTTTTAAAAAGAATCATAGAATTATAGAATAATTTGGGTTGGAAGTGACCTTGAGAATCATCTAGTTCCAAACTCCCTCCCACGCACAGGGACACCTTCCACTAAACCAGGTTGCCTCGAATACTTCCAGGGATAAAGCATTTGCAATTTCTTTGGACTATCTATTCCAGTGCTTTACCACCCTTCACAGCAAAAAATTTCTTCCTAATATCAATCTAAATCTACATTCCTTCAGTTCAAAGCCATCACCCAATGTCCTATCATTATCCCCTTGTAAAAAGTCCCTTTCCAAATTCTTGCAGGCCCTGTTGAGGCACTAAAAGGCTGCCACAAGCTCTCCCTGAAGCCTTCTCTTCTACAGGCTAAACAGCTCAAATTCTCTCAGCCTTTCTTCATTGGAGACATGTTCTGTCCCTGTGATCATCTTTATGGCCCTCCTCTGGACCCACTCCAATATATCCATGTCTTTTCTGAGGGCCCCAGAGCTGAAGGCAGTACTCCAAGTGGGCTATCACAAGAGACTAGAAGCAATGATAGTTATGAATCCCATTGTATTTGGGCCAAATTTTGCCCAGGAACACATTCTGCAAGTCTGTAAAGGAATTGCAGTTCAGGAGAACAAGAAACTCTAAAACTAGTGGCAGGTGTTGAGTTCTAACAAAACTTATTGTAATAGGAACAAGTCAGAGAAACCAGTTCTTTAGCTTATTTTGACTCTGTCAATCAATAAAACGTGATAGAAAGGGAGTCTAAAGTCAGCTTTTTCTTAAAGGAAATGGGAAATTGGTGTATATCTGTAAAACTTTTTGCTCTAAAACCTTACTGAATAGTTTTGCTTTCCGTTCTTCAAATTAGTTTAATCCTTTACCCTAAAGATGATAATGCATGTGGACTACTGCAAATAAAAAAAAACCGAAACAACACCAGAAACAAACAAACAAACAAAAAAATCCCAAAACTAAACCAAACCAAAAACACCCCAACCAAACAAAAAAACCCCAAACAACAAAGTAATTCATGTTTAATAGAAAAGGAACTGAAGCACCTACTCTGTTTTCTGGTAACAGAGAAGCAAATTTTTCTTCATGGCAGGAGAATTTTTATGGGTTGATGAGTTTCAAAGTGAAAACCAAGCAAGGAACCAACAAAACAAAAAGTAAGGTAAATTTCTAGATGCTAAGGTATCTGGCTAAGTTTGGAAAAATCTTAGTTATATCAATACTTTTAGGATTCCAGCTATTTCATGGGTTCTAGTGGAGTATACAATCTTTTATAAGCTTTGTCTTTTATTTTTCAATAATTATTTCTTCCTAAGATTTTGCAAACTATTTTTTGACTATTTTTACATATAGTAAAATAAAGTCCAGCATATAAAGTCTTTTGAGGTTATTTATATGAAATAAATAAAAGGAGCAGAGCAAGTACACTTTTCTTCCTTCCAAGCCTTATTTGATCACCCTTTTCCAGGGTGTAAATACTGCCTTCTATTTCTTCTACTACAACAAGGTAAAATAAGGAATTACAAAGAAGCAGTAAACCTAAATTATATAGAAAAGATGAATAAGTACCATAAGGAAAGTGCCAGGTCTTGTGGAGAATGTCTACATAAATTCAGTTGGAGATTCAGTTCCCTGGTGACGTATCTGGACTAGGCGCTCAAAAAAGTAATTGTGGAAGAGAGACTGTCTCATACATAATTTCGTTTCTTTCTGTGTGCAGGCAACCTTCCTTGGCAACATTCACAACCCTCAGAGCATGGAGACAGACAGAAAACATGGAAGAGAAGCAGCCGAAGCCTCACATCAGACATGCCACAAGGTGATGGGCAATGCTACTAATTGAGTAGTAAATTATTACCCCCTTTAAGCAATGAGGAAACAATGTATTTAAGTTTGGTCCCTGAGGTGTGGCTCTGGGACACATTACCTCCTGTGACCCCCACTGGAAGGTTAAACACCAACCTTTGCTTAGGGCTGTGCCCAAAGGTATCTTTTGGAAGCAAATTCAGGCTTTTATTTCTGCTCTTAGTTGTATGCAGTCGGCCAAGAAACAGAGTGGTGGCCCTGTCTTCCACTGTAAGGGTGCAAGGCAAAGCCTGACCAGTATTCTGATACTCCTGAATCAATTTTGCATCATTGTACTTGGTTGTAGATGAAATGTTGTGGCTTCTGGAGCTCTAGTTTCATAAAGATGCAGATGACATTTAGTTTCACTACATATTTTTTTTTTGGCTGCTTTGGCTTTCCCAGAGGTGGGCTGAGCTTTGAACGTCAAAGAGGCAGATAACTGATGCAAAATGATGGTGGTAGCCTGGGCTGCAGAAAACTTTCTGTTTATAAGACATATTCTCTAAAGGATTATATATTCATTACCGCATTCATGATTTGGGTGATGAGCTTTTGATTCTGCTCTGCTTCCTGTATGTATGTGGTTGTGGAGGCTAAACGTAATTTAGTATCTTGACTTCTCCAATATTTTTTCAGATTTTAATTTGGCTGCTAATGTGGATGTTGTAGTATATCTTAGTGCCATTATACAGTGCAGTTAATTACTACATCATTTATGGGGGCAATGCTTCTAGGAATTTTTGATTGATTCTATATGTGGCCAAATAAAGCTCAAAAATAATGTGAATGCATTCTACTCAGGTTATTTGTTACTTAGAGTATTCAATAACAATCACTTCTTTGCCATGATTTTCTACAAGGTTTCTGTGGGGCATTTCTGAATTATAGGGATTTTACTGTGTAAAATGTGTCTGCCTGAAACTAGGAAGCACGTATAGGCTTCTGACTTGCAGCACTCATTTTGTCCTGCTTTTTCTGTATTTCAAAGCTACTGTATGGCTTGGGGCAGGCATTAGGAAGTCCTACATCTTAATATCTGCAGTATCACTGCCAATTTGCTGGATGTCCTAAGCTGATGGTAACTGAAAGCAGTGGAGTGCATACCCTGTATTTTTCAGTTTGCACATCTCTACCAGGCATAGTTGTTAAGCTTTGAGCACATCATAAGTATTTTTCTTGAGAAGTAGGCTGGAGAGGATTTCACATAATGCCATGACTTCTGATACTAACAATTAAGGAACTTAAAGGATACAAAGAGATATAATCAATAAAGGAACTTACAGGATACAAATAGATATAATCAATATGAAAATGAGCATCCAAGAACTTCCCGAAAGTCATTATTAAGCCTTCACATGTATTACTTCAGTTAGTTTATTCAGAGAGAGATTCCCAGGTAGGAGCCAAAGGTCATAAAATGGCCCTTTGCTCTCCCTGGTTAATGATAGGCTATGGCCAATAGAACTCCCTGATTCATTGACAACATTAATATTCCAGTGTCCTGAAATACAGACGGCAATGAAGTGGTAAATAACTCTGCATAGTGGTAGGTGATAATACACAAAGAGAGATACGTTCCCAATGGGAATATCCATGCACTGGTCCTTTACAGCAGCTGGAGAGCAATTTCCTATTCTTTTGTCTCACTTTGATGTCAAAATAATTATTAAACAAGTAAGTATCCCCATTTGGCAAATGGTCTTTGTAGGAAGTCTGCCCACAGATATAAAAGGGTGGGACTGAATGGCAGATATGTATATCTTGTACCAGTTTGTGCAGATCTGCTAAAATACCAGCAGAAGCCCACACAAAAAGAAACTGTAAATTATCTGTTAACAATCCTGTCACAAGGAAGAATGTGTATGCGTCTACAAAATGAGAGTAATTTTTAGAAGTGACCCACTGCACAAGAGCCTTCATAACAGCTAAATGTGGTTTAACAACAAAGACGCTATGGTTTAATGTCCTCCTTTGGTAAGTTACTGACCAGTTACTAATGGGTACTGAAAGAACACATTGCATCTTCCCATCTTTATTTAAGGGTCTGGGTACTAACTTTAAGAAATGCAGTAATGTGTTTTGTCTGGTTTATGTGTACTTTTGTTCCTGTAGAAGTAATGCACTGAAGTGTTTTCCTCCTGGGCACAGAATAGACAACCATAAATGTTCTGTACAAGTAATTCCCACTTGTTTGTTAATGAATGATTCACAGGAGTAAGACACATGGGCAGTTGAGATGAAATATAGCACAGGACCCAAATAGATAGACTCTGCTTGTGCCAGAGTGCAGTTCTGCTGTCTGCACCCAACATTGCTGGAAGCAGAAGTGTTGAGCAGCACAGTGCAGGGATACAGTGAGAGTTCTGAACAGCATTGTCTCATCCAGTTTGTTTGGCCTTGGAAGCCAGGAAGTGACAGCAGCAGCCCTGGAGCAGTGCAAGGTGAAGGCTCACTTCAGGGACTGAACTTCACTCTGATCCCAGTGAGATGCAGAACACTGGCAATTGCTTTCATGTGCCACAAACAGATTCAGAAACCACGGCCTGAAACTGCGCTGGTGTTACGTGGTGTTCCAAAGCAAGCAGCTCTGTCTTGTCTCTCTGACAGTAACTGTTTTTTCCTTTTTATTTTTGCAAATGTAAAAGCACTCATCAGTATTTCTGTGTCTCTGTTCTGCAGTTTGAGAAAATGTTTCTCCTTCTCATTTTGAAGTTGCAGATTCCCCCTATATATGTCAAGACACTTTTACACATTATTTTAAGGTAAGGGTTTGAGTGTACATGAATACCAGCATCAATGTGCTTTAATTTGTCTGGGCTCATTGGAGCCAAAAGACTTGAAGTAATTCACTCAAAATCTCAGTCTGATTAGAATATTTCCATAATATCCATCTAAAGTTGTTTTAAAAGATAGATTTACTTAGATTGTGGTTATTTGAGCTCTTAATCTGTTAAAGTAACAGGTGGGAAACATTACCACTGAAAAAGTTTTAAGCGAATGGTTCTTAGTGCTATTTAATTTCTCTTGTAGCAGACCATGTACACACCTCTCTTTCTCCAGTGGCAGTAATTTCTTTATCTACTGCTAAATTTCAATATTCTGACTTGACTATGATGAATAGGAGATGTCAGGTGAATAGGAGGAGTCTCAGGAGCAACAAAGTTTGCTTCTGGAAAAGCAGAAACATACTGCAGGCTTTGCCTAAGGAAATTTAAGCGAGTTTTAAAAAGAAAAGCCATTAGACTGAAATGAATGGGTGAACAGTGACTAGCAAATATCTGTACTTAGTATTGTTTATGCTGTAAGACCTCTTTTTATTTGATCAGTGAGTAGTAAAAGAAAAAATAATTTTAATTTTCTAATGTTATTGTTCTCATTGCAATTTTCAGTTTTACAATTTTTGATAATCATATAAAATTCATCCTTTCATTGTCTTGATCAGTTTATAATTGATACTGTCCTGTTTTTGTTTTGTTTTGGTCTTGTCTAGAAATGGTTTACTCATGTAATTTTTTCTGTCCAAAAAATGTCTACCTGACAAGACCAGATTGTTGGATAGCTGTGATACTCAGGTATGCAGTTTGAACTATTCTGGGAGTGGCAGCTAAAAGGAGTTTGAACAACAATGCTTGCTAAAGACCTGTCCTAATGGGGATGAGTAAACTAGCTGAGAAATCCCAAATGCAAGTAAACCATTCACAAAATTCAATGAAGTGTGTGAATGGGATGGCTGAATTATCTTGCTTTCATTAATAGCTGCTCTTAATGGGCTCCTGAGCTACCTTAGATATGAACCACAGCTGTAGAAGAAACAGTCAGCAAGGCCTACTTGTCTAATGCAAAGAGAAGCAATTCAGTTCCAGGAGGATGTTAAATAGAGGGGAAAGACGGGATGGAAATGGTATCAGCTATTGCTGGTAAGAAATCAAGGACTGGAAAATTCAGTAAGAAGCCATTTTCCTATAACATACAACAACATGTTCATCCACCCTCTTGAAAATAATGAAGTTACAGTAAGCTCAAATTAATATAAAAAAGAAAGAATTATTAGGAAAATTAATCCACGAACACCAGAGGTTTATGTCCAAAAAGGAAACAGAGGAGTCCTGTTACTTTATTCGAATAAAGGGAGAGGCCATGGGGCATTCCCCTGGAGTCTCTCAAATTTTTGGAGGTCGCAGCCTCCTTTTTATCCTAATTTCCCGGCCGCATTTCCCTCTCTCTTTCCCCATTGGCTGAGGTACTCAAGAGGTACAGACTGCCCGGAACGCCTAATTCCTAAGGTTCCCTTCTAATGTATAACCTCGCCTGTATTTTTAGTTCTTATTGAATTTTATGATTTTCCCATTGTTTCTTTCGTTTCTCACTATCCAATTTCATTTATCAGCAGACCTACACTCTGTTTGTAGAGACAAATCCATTCATCAATCAGTGGAATCCTTCCCATTGTTTCCTCTTATCTCTCAGTGCTAATTCCATCTACCAGCAGGCCCAGAGCTTGTTTGTAAAGACAAGTCTCTCATTCCTTTCAGAATCAAAGATGTATGTATTGACTTTTGAAGAAGACTTTCCTTCCTGTAGAATATCAGAAGTAATACACAACTTTTCTTAATAGAAGACTAGTTTTGGATTACTGAATCCTGCTTGTGCCTTTAAAAGAAAGTATGATTTCTTGGCTCTGAAGAGAGTTTGCCTGGATAGCATGATTCATCAAATCTGCCAAGATATTCACCTCCTCATTTACCTTCATGAGAAAGTGAAAAAACCAAAAAAAGAGATTTTTTGTTACTTCTCTCCCCCATCAAAGTCTGATAATATTATATGCTCCTTCAGCTGCAGAACTGTAATAACTGGACAACAGTATCACGAATCAGTGGAAGGGAGGGAACGGCAAAACCCATTTTTTCCTGTTGTGCCTGCCTCTGTTCTCAGCTTCAGTCTCTATCATTTCAAAATCTACCATCAATGACCTACTGAGAGGCAAGAGATTCATTCCAGATGCAAGAATCGGTATAAAGCTGCTTCCCAGCGAGATCAAATTATGGAGAGTCATCAAGACATGAAGTGTCTGCCAGAAACATGGTCCCTAGGTCACCACACACACCTCTTTCTATTTTAGGGCATTTTCTTGCTGTCCCAAAATAAAGTTTCACTGTGTTTTTCTTTTGCTCTGTGTTCATCATGTCCCTGTTTTTCATCCCACGTTTGTCATCAATTTTCTTCACTACTCACACTGCTTATACTGTGCCTTCCCTTAATACCTGAAAACCAGGTTTCTGACTTTCTCTGTATCTCATTCTTAGAAGTTTTGTAAATGAGTATCCCGTGGCTACATCTTGACAGCAAAAGCTGGAGTCATTCATGCTAAGAACTATCCCTAAAACCTGGGATGTGTGAAAGTGAGAATAATTATATTCACAGTTAGTCCCATATATCCAGGCTGACAAAACCTGAAATGCCAGCAAAGCCTTGCCAGCTCTTACTATACTGCGTAGTTATTTAATTGTTAAATAATGACACTGTGATCATTTCTGCATCCATATCTCATGGAGATATCTCACTATTCATAGGTGATGCGCTGTGGTTTTTCAGTGTGTGGGAAGATGCAAAAGAAGAATAAGCTTACATTTCAACTTTCCTTAGTAGAGAGGAATATGCAGTGTTCTCTTCTCCTGGGATCTCTTGAGGAAGTTTCATAGACACTTCTCACTCACTGGCAAATCCTCTTCATACTACAGTTCGTAATAAACCTTTCAGTGAAACAAAAAATTGTCAGAAAATATTGATTCCTTAATGCAGAACATCAGTTGGCTCTTTTTTTTTTCTTTGGCACTGAAAGTCCTGGGAGTCTAATCTCCCTCTACACTCTGGGGATCATGAAGTGTTAGTGTAGGTTTCATGGGTCTGTGGCTTCTGGGCAGCCTGCAGATGGGGTCTACCCGGGTTTTGATGCCCACACAGGTTGCCCAGAGAAATTGTTGTTCCTGTCAATTTTTATTATTAATTTGTTAGAAGAATAGCGATAGCTAGTGAACTTTAAATTCCTTGAGCAGCTGCAAGGCACTTGGGGCACTTTCCTTATAGCTTCAGGTTCTGGGAATACAAGTAACTGAAGAGAATGTCAGACCTTTTCCAGCCAAATGTAAGCAAGAGCAAGCAAACTCTGCTTTTCAGGGAACTTGACAACTCCTTGTACTTCACACTTGCTTCAGAACAGACTGTGTTTTAGACATAGCCTGGGCAGCAACATTTTGAAATCAACTCATTCTCTATTACACTAAATCTCAGCTTACTTATTTCTTCACACAGTACTGTACCAGAATAACAAGTTGTACTTAATTAGTGACCTATTGTAAACTGGAAGAATTATGTGACATTCAGAATTAATATAACAGAAGTTTGTTTTCCAAATATCACTGTTCCTATTGATCAGTGCAATTTCATTTATTTTCCTGTGCATTAGAATCAATAACAGGAAAACTTCATTTTTTACTATGTCCAGTGGAATAATACTGGAACACTTTGATTCTTAATCAATTTTAATTGACAAAAATGAACTCAGTACAGAGCAATCAGCTTCAGACTAAGTTATCCCACAATGTTCACAAACAGCTGGTGAAAATTGAAATGGAATCTGGGTCCTACTCAGGTATACGTTTGTAATCAGAATCTACCTTATTAATAGATAGATTGACAAAACCAAAAGCTAACACTCATGGCAGGAACAGAATAAAAACCAATTAATTCTGTTTTCAAAAAATTTTTAGGGCAAATCAAGAGAATGATTACTTTATATATGCTGACCATTTCTATCTTTGTTATTTATAGTTAAATATAACATGAATTATTTTTTAATGGAAATTCAAAGGTAACCACAGGAGAAAAGCCCTAATTTCTAGATACATTTATGATCCCAGGCAAAAGACTGCCACATTCTACAAGCAAAAATACTGCTGTCCACCTCCACGGAGTCCCAGGTGCAGAATAGCCATTTGCTTTCCTGCCATGAGCTATCAATATGCTTTCAAATTTATTTTCTATAAAAAGTATTTTAATGGTCACGGTGGAATGTATGTGTATGTGTATGTGTATATAAATATACAGTACAAAATATATTATATACATTTATATTAGTACAAAATATATATTTATATACACATATAAAAAAAATCTATATAAATATATAAAAATAAATTTATATTTGTGTATATAAAGATATAGTACAAAATTAAGTGCAATAAAGCAAGTTTTCTGAGGAAAAGACATAATAGTAAATTACGTTTTTTTCTTTTGAATGGAATCTTTCAGTTTCTGCTAAAACATTTCAAATATGCTAGGTAACAATATAGCTTCAAAAGGATAACATGTAGAAGGAAAAATTAGTCCTACAAGTAAACAGATCTTTTTGCTTAGTGTGTATTCCTCACTTCTCTGTGATATCTTTGGTGGGGTAGTCACTGTATTCAATTTCCTAAAGCAATACAATTTACAAAGACCCCCAAGAGCGAGAAGAATGACTGAGATTATATTAGCCTTTGTGTTTGATATATGGGAAGTTACTCAAAGCTGCAAGGAAGAACAACATGTAGAAGTGGCTTTGTTGTTGTTGCATTTGTTACATTGCCAAGATTTGAGTTTACTGAGGACTGCAGTTCAGTTTGCAAACTAAAGTGAAGTCTTATTTGATCTAAAATAGGATCATACTCTCATCAGTTCAAAAGAAAATACAAGTAATTTTTATATAACTATGAAAATGCAAAGAGATTTTAGCTTTTCAAATAATGCTTCTGAAAACAACTTTTCAGCTGTTATGGTTTTCTTTGTAACAATTGATAAAGAACTTTTGAAATAGTAGAAATCAAGCCTATTGAAATAAATCACTCTTTGGTTAAAGATGCTTTAAGTTCAAATATACTTAAATTGTAGTAACTTCCATTTTAATACACTTTAAAAAATCCAATTGGCATTATGTTACAGAAACTAGTCAGGGAAATACATAACTGTGAGGAACCACTCAGAAAATTCTGAAGTAAATCTTACCATCTTCTGGACAGGTTGTATGTAATAATTTTTTTGGCAACTCAAACCCCCCAGTCCCCCCAAACCAACAAATCAAACAACCCTGGCAAGCATGTAACAGAAATTAGAATTACTTTAAAAAATAGGAAAAGGAAAAGAAAAAGAGAAATTACAATCTTATTTGGAAAATTTTGTTCACTATCTTTAACTTCAATCCACATTCTTCTCACTTGATAAGAGTATCATTGAGATAGCTGAATTATGAAAATAGACCACTTAACCCTATTTTTAACATTAAGAGGCATCTCCAGAAAGAAGTTAATTTTTATTTTGGAATATCCTGAGTTTCCCTATGGACTGCCTGTGTCTTTCCATTGATTAGGGAATGCTGAAGTGAGCATGGTCCTAACTTTAGTGAGGTACATAATGTAAGGTTAAATTAAATTATATCAACTCCAAAATATTGAAGTAGTAATTCAGAATGAAGCCACACTGACGAATCTGGGAAGCATGGCAAAAATTCTTGCGTCTAAAGAAAAGGTTCAAAGCATTATATGGTTTAAGAGAAAAGTGAGTAAGAGTGTATATGCTAAATGCATGTGGTAAAATAACATAGGAAACAAGATGGTGGAATCTTTTGTTCTTCCTATCAATAACAGGAACAAGGAAATATTCTGTGAAATTGTAGGATAATGAACTCGAAACTCATGAACAGGAAAAAAATCATTCAGTCCATAACTACAATCCTAATAATTAGAGGGAGGAGTTGCAAAGAGGTTAGTCAATTCTTGTGGGCATGAGTCACATAATTTCAAGTAAATAATAAAATCACTGAATGTCCTGGTCTGTAAATATAAATCCTATCTTTATATATTTTTTTTCAACTCTCCAAGCTTAAATGTGTCCTAATTTTATTAAAAATGTCTCTTGCCTATATAAAGCCTGAACATCCAAAATATTGTCTAGGCTCAAGTCCTGCTGATGGTTTTAATTTTTTTAAGCTGTATTGCTCATACACTACTGCTTTCTATCTCAGAAACTTTCTGACCTTTCAGAAACCTCCCTGATAATGAGAAACTGACACTGTTTAGCTTCTTTTTCCTTTGTTAGATTATTTTCTAGGTCATGAAGCTTCATGTTAAGTGTTACTGATAAGCACCACTGCTAGAGCTAAATGAGATATGAACAGAAGAATATAAGAAAGGTCACCCTGATTCAAACCAGTCACCTACTTCTCTTACAGTGGCAAGTACCTGTTGCTTAGTAAGGAGTTCAAGAACAGGATAAGTATGCCCCTGGTATTTCCTGTTGGAAGGAAACCGTGTGTTTATTCCTGGAGTTTTGTTTGAATGTTGTTTTCCAGTTCCTATTACAATTTTGAGCATCCTGCAGGTTTTGAGGGTGCTTTGGTAGTAGTTAACTGGGATTGACTTCTTTCCCCATAGCTTGCAGCTAGAGAATACTAAAGGAATTTCAATTACTTGCTTCCGCTGAAATATATTTGGGCCTCTTCCTCTTTCCTCTCTCCCACAGCCTACAAATCATTATAAACATACTTCCATTGATATAACTGAAAAGTAAATATGATTTTAGGAATAGTGCCCCATATTAATACCATCAGCTAAATTAGGATAAACCTATTTATATATAAAGAGAGCAAAATTTAATCTACCATAATTTATTATGTGAAAGAAAATGCATTTTCTGAAGAGAAAAATAAGAAACAGAAATGTTTACTAGTATTTCCTGCAGGTCTACCACCACTGATAATCCAGAGTATTCAATCTTATCTAAAGACTATATATACCAGAATAAATAAAGAGATGATATGACAAGCAATTTGATTCATCTTTAGATTTGGTGATCATAGTAATGAAGGATGCAGTGCCCTTATGCACTATGTTGTATAACTAATAATTAATCCAAGTTAATAAAATAACAAAGATTCTTCGATGTAGAAGAGAGATACATTTTTATCTCACACTACTTACATTTTGATATCTGCTTTTTAATGCCACTAAGGTTGTATGTAATGACTCCCCCAAACACAACAGACACATTGGGACATCATCATTTCTCTTAGCAATTTGAGATGTCTGTGCATGTAGAGCCAGAAAATCAAATATTGTCCTTTGATTAACGAATATGTCATCCTTGAGGTTCAAAGAGATTTAGCTGAAGAGCGAGAACTTTAATACGTAGCTGGTATTCACATCTATATGGGACAACAGTTTATAGTGCATTAAGGATCGTGAGCTTGCTTATTTGATTGCTTTAGAAGGCACTTGTTGCCTCAACATGGCCATGGTTATTTTCACCCCTGCTCTGACATGGAGGAGTGGGATAAACATAGTTGTTGCAAGGTCACTGGCACAGAACATGATGATGCAAGGCGATGTAAACTGATTTAGAATAAAGCACGAGTTATTGCCTGACCTAATAGATGGACTGTCATAGTTGTACAAGGGAATAGGGAAATAAAAACTTGTAGCATGTGCAGTTTCTTCAGATACAGAATACTGCACCATTTAAGTGGCATTCTTCCTGTCTCTCTGCCTCTCTCAAACAAGTAGTTAAAAAAGAAAGTAAAACTGGACATGTAAAAATAGATTAAGGAAATTTTAAATTTGTTTAAGAGGTGAAATAAGTAAAGCATGCAGAATGTTGAGATCATGGTTTCAAATGTTTTAAAATTATTTTACTGAATCTCAATAAGGAACATGTTAGCTGTACTTCTCAGTGATTCCTCTTTTCACAGTGTAAGTTAAGTGAAATATAAATAAGCAAAAATAAAAATGAAAAGTTTAAGTATGCACTGTTTCCTACTCTGTCTTAGTATTCATATTAATATCAAGAACAGTAAGTCTATAAATTTATGTGGATCTCTAAAATAATGTTTGATTCTTGCTTTGATAGACACTCGAGAGCTCTAGGTTTCAGAGAAGGAAAAATTAAAAGGAAGACATTTATGAGACAGTAGGCACAGGGAAAAGTAGAATTTTGTTAATGCCCAAGTGGAATCATGGTTTCCCACTCTCACAGGGAATATGCTTAGGACATGTGAATATTTACCTCAATTTAATGCAGGAGCACCGCATTCTCAGTGTTCATCTTGCCAAGATGCTAAGCTATTTTCTGTAGACTGCAAGGATCTGTGGGGAGAACAACTCTTGAAAAAGTAGAGAGAGAATCAGGCTGGAAGAAGGCTAAAAGAGGAATACCTCAACCTTACACTTTGCAGCCCATCTTGTTTAATATTTTCATCAGTGCTTTTGGCATCCATAACTGATTGCTGATACTGCAAAGTTTGGATATCCATCCGTATAGAGGAAGACTGTATTGAAAGGATACGGTGATACTGAGGATGCAGGTAGTTTTAACATAATGGAAAGAAAGATATACAATAGCAGAACAGTAATCAGTCAGCTAGAAGTTCATTCATTGTAATCAATGGAAAAGAGCAGGACTTGGGTATATTACTGGATTTCAGGGTGAGTGTTGTGATAAGTTTTGGGATGTAGCCGTTGAAAACAGATACCATTCACTTGTACTTCAGGCTGTATTTTTGTGATGAGGAAGTATTGTTGCCAACCTACAAAGCTTAGCGAAACTTCACTTGTGTGTGCCCTGGTTGGCTCTGTTCAAGAAGGATTAATTAAAATGTCTTTTGAAGTGTATGATTTCTTTTAAAGAACAAAAAACAACAGAAGAAGAAACAGTGTTAAAGGACAATACTCACACAAGAATAAATAGGTTGTGAACTTTCTGATTAAGTTTAGGCTAGAAATTATATGAATATATAATTTCTGCTTAAGCAGCAGAAAGTATTTGAGATAAGGTTTTCAAGATAATTTGTGGCAAATGTATGCAGGAAATATGCAACGTGGTGCCTGTAGTCCCTGGATTTAGTGACCAGGGCTGTCCTCATAGTCTCATCTTTCTGTATCTCTCTTCAGTATTACCTGCATTTCCATGAAATTTTTTTCACATTTTAAGATGAAAGTACAGTCCATAAAGCTTGATGATGTCCTGAACCAAGATTAAGCTAGTGAGGGCCTTTCAGAACAAGTACCTCTGATTTTAGTGTCACCTCACTTCAGCACTGCAGTAAGCAGAAATGGCTCATCAAAAGGTACAGCAAGGAAATAGAAGGAAAACTGTAAGAATGTGCACCCAGGGGCCAAGTGATAGGATTGAGTCCTTTGTCCCAGGAACAAAATTTTCAGCACCTCCCAAAACTGGATGCATGCCTGTGTCATCTTATCAAACAGAGTCAACAAGGTGGTACAACAGTTAAAATTTAGAAAGGTTTCCCAAATTATATGTTTACTATGTGGATTCTTATTTTCATGTAGGAGATTAAATTAATACTTCTTCTCTGCAACTGTTCATCTTATTTTTCTGTATTTCTGGTAGTGTGACTTTGTAGGAAACAGCAGTTTAAAATACATTAGTCTGAAAAAGCCTGGATCCTCTGCTTAATTTTATTTGTGCAGCTTCATGAGAATAATGTTCTCATAATTTCCTTTATTGTTTTTAGTTATCATGTTTTTATTCTAAATAGTATTCTTGAAAAGTCACTAATAATATTTTTGATCAAGGCTTCCAGATGCCAAAAATTTGCCATAGCAGATTGATGTAGTTAGTTATTAAATATAATACTGTCAAGTTATTTTGCATATTTGGATGACATTCCTCTTCCTGTTTGTTTACTAACTCATTTACTGACCTGAGTCAGTCAGTTTATGGCTGCTATTTTGGTAATGTGGAAGCGTACCATGTATACTATGTATACTCTGCACCTTGCGGCCTTTGGAACTTCAGTGAGATAAGCAGCAATCCAGTTCAGATTCCCTCAATTCAAAGTGGAGTGCTCTTTGACTTCAAAGAATCTCTGTCACTTTTTACACCAGTAGCGACAGACTGTCTCTTCCCATTCTGCTCCACTAGTGTCCAATGGACTGCAAAACAAGTACAGCATTCCTTTTAAATTGACCTTTGAAATTACACCTGTAAACTTCTCCAAACTGATTGTAATTTTAGTGCAGATTTGTGTAATAATATAATAACAGTCTTTAATAACCCAAACTGGAGGAAAAGTAGTTTTCTTTTATTTTTCTTTCTCAAAAATTGAAGTTTCAGCAATTGCTTTTGCTTCAGTGCAGAATAAAATAAAATCAGAGCCATGTCAAAATCTTCTGAGTCACGATAAGGGCATTCACCTGAAATAGATGAGATTCAAGGTTATGTCTTTGTACTAAACTAGGCAGATTCTTGATGTTGTCAGTTCTGAAGTTTTTCCTTCCTCTGTGACTTTAGCCAGGAATACCATTCTGATCATGTGAAGACTTCCAAAAGACAGATTTAGAAGAATATGTATGTTCCACTTAAATGTTTGGATTTCAGTAAACTGGAATTAACTAACAAAAATACCCACTACATCTAATGCATTGTTCTTAAATAGCAACAGGTTTTAAAGTACATGTCAACAACAAAGTAGTATCGCCTGCCATTTGTGTATTTTTTTGTTGATAAAATTGCCATAATCAATACCTTAAGCCATAAATTGTTTTTTTTCTTGGTTTGGTTTGGTTTTTTTTGTTTTTTTTTTTTTTTTTAATCGTAATTATTTAATTATTTGACTCTTTGGTTTATGTGATTTAAGTTCAAAGTAATTGCTAATTATTACGAGATTATTGCTGCTCCTCAGCCAAGGTTCATTTCTTCCTTTATCACAATTTAGATAAAGAAAAAATGCATGAAATTTTGCACTCACAAAATCTCAACTGCCTTGTAGAAATATTTCAGAGGAAAATTCCTTTATGTGCAATGACAGAGGAGAGGCTTAGGTTGGGTGGTTTGACATTGGGAAGCATCCTAAAGGCAGGAATAGCTTTAAATTATCATCAGATACAAGATGCTTAAGGAAGTCCTGTCCCCACAGGTTACTGAGTGCCCTCGAGCCCAGGCAGACCACAGGGTCACTCCTACTGTTGGAATTAGCTTGGGATTGCAACAGGGAGGTAAGTTTATTCGTGTGGCTGGGTTTTCACGTACTGGTTAAACCATTCACGTCCCACCCCATGGCCTACCAGTTGAAACAAGTATGAATCACTGCAGGGCAGTGGCTGCTGCCAGATGAGCAGACCTCAGCATGTAACTCATGGAGGGCAGGGACAGCAGGACACACTCTGGGGAGGCTGACGGTGTGTCTCCACCTTGAGGTATCACAGGTGATTTTGAGCAATCAATGTGCCTGCCAAAACAGGAGCACTGGGGATGGTGTATTGGATCAGGAGTGGCTTTAGGTGAAATCAGCTGAACTTTTTCATGTGAACGTGCACACATTTAGCTAGGCAGGGGAGGCATGAATGTTGGATTTCAAAGAGGCATAGTATATGGAGAATCAGGAAAAGGAAAGACTCCCTCTCCACAGATCAGCCAAAAATTAAGACCAAGAAACATCAGAGGCCCCATATAAACATAAGAAGTAAGTGTAAAATTATCATGCTAGCAATTGAAATTATTCTACTTAGCTGCCTTTGTTATTTAAGAGTCTTTCTGTTTTTCCTAAGAAATTAGTCTGTTTTGCTTTTCCTCTCAGGTTAAACTACAGGAAGCTGAATACCTGTACACAGAAACAATTCCTAGATGCACCTTTATTTTCCTTTTTTGTCCACTGGATCTCTGAAATCTGTGGTTACAGTTTCTGTCCCAGTCTTCCCCCAGCTTTTTTAGCATAAAAAAAAAGAGATGATTTTTAAAGATCAGCAATTCCATTACGACTATCAACAATCTCCATTATGACTAGAGAAAACAGTAGTCACTTGTGTCTAGTATAAACACTTGTGTTAGTCAGGCTGATGTGAGTACCTGGGAGGAGGATATGTGGTGAAAAATGATAAAGCTGAATCGGAAGGGATAGAAAGAGAATCATATCTTAAGTATTGGGTTGAAACATCATACATAAATTGCATTTTGAGTGTTCCTTAGGTCTCACTATTAGGGATTTTTGGTAAGTATTAACAGAAGACATGCATGAAAAGGAAAGAGAGCAGAGATATGGAGAACAAAGAACAGAGAAATACAAGTGGGATGCCAATAACATGGGAATGAGATGAGTACGATAGGGAAAGCGTGGAAGATGCAGACTGTCACAGGTGGAAATCTCTGTGGTCACTTTTGATTTGTAACAAACCCAGAAGAGTCCTAATAAACAACAGAAGAAAAATCCTTGAAATAGGAACTGGAAGAAAGAGTACTTTTAATACACGTGGCATTTTATAAAAATACATGGGAATTTTCCTGAACATAAATGATAAAAAGTATCAGGTATTTGGTGATACGTAACAACTTCTTTTTCTTTCCCATTCCCTTTTCACTGCTCATTGCACTGCGAGCTCACACAGATATAATCCCCTCTGGAGGCGACTCTTCTTAATGAAGGTCCTAGGCCGTGTCAATGTTTGTCATTCATACTGTCACACTCCTACTAGATTAGCTTCTAATCTAATATAAATGTGGGGGTTCAAGAAAAACAGTGATAGCAACAACAGCACACCAGAAAAATCTCACAATCTGCCTAAAATGCCTGCCAGTTTCAGAAACATTTGAGGCTAAAAATGAAGGTTCTGGTAAGAATCCCCTTCACTTACTATCACTCAAGTGAGTCTTGTCTTGAAATGAGTCATGAAGAATTCAACTAATTTCCTCTTCCACCCTACTTCGCAGCCAAATCTATTTCCAACTACCTCTCTGATCAATTCATCCTCACCCTAGTCTTCATCTCATTCACTTTAACTGGTAGTAATGTGTGTGGGCTGAATTAATACACTTTCTAATGTAATTTCACAGGTTCATATTTATAATGTAACATAGTGCTCTGCGATGTCATTTAGTCCAGCAGTATTTGTCCAACTCCTTGCAGCATGAACTTGCACAGCTGCACTCATTTCACTTGGAGAGAGGTTGGCGAAATGTCAGCTGTTGAATCAAGTAAATTCGCTATAAATTCCTGTGGTTCTGCATTCATCTGCATATAAACTCTGTTAATTTTCACCAAATCGTACAGTTATATTAGTACAATGCCATTCACAATTATTACTGTTCTCTTTAACTATGTATACAGTTGGCATTATGGCATAAAAATACATACTGGAACTATATTCCATTCAAATCTTAACCTGCTTATGCATTTAATAGATCTTAACATAAAAAGTGTACATTTTCTTGAGGAAAGACAGGAGTGATAACAAGTGATTTATGATGGTTTACGTTGCATCAGGAGATTTTTCACGCTTCACTTACCAAATCTTTGCTTTTTATTAATTTATTTTTCCTTTCATGAGGGTTCTCAGTTTGACAGGGATGTGCTTCTTAATTTCACATCACCTTAAACAGATTTGTGGCAAATGATAATATTGAAAGTTAATTGTAACTTCTACATCTAACTTAGCATAACTGAAATACTGTGTGTGCTTTCTGGAAAAAACCGATACAATTTTAAGGATTTTTTAAACTGAGATTGTCTTTTACCTTAGCTTTGAAAAAATCACCAAGAACTAATCTTTACAGGACACAGAACATGTGAAGGGTGTATAAGCTACTTGTATAACACTTATACTAAGATACTAATAATTATTTTCTTTAAGCCATTATTTACACAATATTTCCAGAAATGATAATGCTGGAGTTCAGTCAGTTGCTAAAAAAAAAAAAAAATAATGACTCAGGACGCAACATCATTATTTTTATAGTAAGTAGAAATTTTCCTTGTGCAGTCTTTCTGGAAGTCAGAAAATATCAGCTGTTGTGTGATATGATATCTTTATTGCAAACATAATAGTCAAGCAGTGCTTTTTGTTACTGATACAGAGTCAGGTTGTAGGAAACTACGTAAGGGCTTCCATAAAGAACATACAATAAAATGGACTCTAATAATAAATGCATATATGCATATGTATTCTTGTACAAGTACATATTTTGTACACGAGCTCACGTATACTCAATCTACTCTTGGTTTAGCAGGTATTGATGTACCTGTAGCAGACTGACGATTGTCAGTCCCTTCCTCTGTCCTCTCTGTGTCCTCCTGAAATATTAATGAATTATACAACAATTCCCTGATATCAACAGTCATTTGATACCCTGCCAGCTTAAAAAAATTCCATAAGCAGTCACAAATACACTTTGAACTATTAACTTGCTGTTGTTAAAAGAAATACGGTGTTGGCATTTTAACAGGGTTGTAAAGATTATTTTTAGAAGCTGGTACTCACAACTTTTTTTCCGTAATACTGGTTTCCTCCACCAGCAAACTCAGAATTGGCATGTAACTTTGGTTACTGTTGTCATGGGTAGAACATCGCCTACAGGCAATCAGAGGCATGATCTCAACTGCTGCTCCTCCAAGCCATTACTTATCTCTAGAAAAGATCCACTAGAGAAGGCTTTCTCATTTTTCTAGCTCTGATGAAGATATTCTTGATCTATGACACATTTAATAATAACCATCTGAACAACATGGCTAGCTTCAGCACTTTCAATAGCAAGATTTTTTCTAACCCAGTTAGCATTTTGTGGAACTAGATTTGGGAAGAATCCTGCGTATAAGATGGAACACTGGCAGTTGTGGTGCCCTTTTATTAGCTGCGGCTGAAATATTTAATTGTGATATGAGGATACTTGGAATAGGTTGTGACAGTAAAAACAGTGCTGACAGCTTGTCTCTACTGAAGTTCGTGGTTCTCCTAATACTAGCAAACAGAATTCATGTTAATGACTAGGAACTACTACTCTCCACAGGGCTCAGCAACAGGTTACACAGATGATCAGCAGCTACCTACTTCCAGCTGCAGTTTTCTCTCTCTGTGAGAGAGAATGCACAAAAATGTTACTCAGGCATTGGCTACAGCCATTTGTAGAACAGTTACAGAACTCAGGAGCAAATTCTAAACAACATTTGGGTGCCCAAGCCATGCTCTGAAAAAGATAAAAATAATGTAGATGGAATTTGTTGTTAGACACTGAAGAATTCTTCAGGTCTTTGTCTACAACATTTACTGAATTAGAAGGAGATATTTTGCTGTCATACTTCCTAAAAAGAGTTGCCAATTCTGTCTCCAGATTCGCTCCTACTTAAAAAAATCACACATAATTTTCTTTCCCTTAAATAAGGAAGAAGAAGGAAATAAAGCCCACAGGATGTTTCACTGTTTGAAGACAGTCGGTCCAATTTGGGGCCTGCACTTGCTTTGAGGTAGTAATGACAATAACATTCCATGGAAATTTATAGATTTAATTAACTAGCTAATTGATTTGTAGAGTGTCTGTGCAGGACAGGTGACTATGAAAAAGTACATAGCTCTTCTCCTTAGTGATTGAAATAACCAAAATAATTTCTATCTTCCAATAATTATAAAAGAGAGTTTTATCCTGTTCATTTTGTACCTCCTGATAAAACCAGCTGTCATGTTAGGAAAACAAAAAGGTACTGTTTTTCCACAGAAAGTCACAGAAGGAGTGGACTGCACACATTGTTTTGGAGCACACAAGAGAGGAGCTGCTGCTGCTGCTGAGATGTGTGGAAGGGCGCCCTCACAGTTCTGACCGTCGGGAACAGGATGCTTTGCTGCCCTTTCACTGCGGGGTGATGATTATCATGGGTCCAGCTGCCTGCAGCACCTAACATGGACTATCCATGATAGCAGGCAAATGTTATCAGCAAGAAGAGACGCTTTAGGGGGAGAGTAGAACCTCCTAAAAGGTCTCGCGGTGCAAGCATTAAAAAAACCAACCAAACAAACCAGATAGCGTTTTTAATACAGCACATCTTAACATGCAGCTGCAAGCAGACGTAATTGGAAAGCCAAATGTTGCCTGCTGGCGTCCTTTCCCCGAACACCGTGGCAAGAGGTGCTCTCTGGTGGACAGAAGGAAAAGCTGGTCTGAGAAACCTCCTGCTGTGCCCTGCGTGAGCTAGATCGAGCTCGGAAGGGGACTCGAGGCTGAGAAGCGGAAAAGAGTGCATTTCCTCTGTGACAACCTGCCGGGAGAGTGGGGCTGAGGGAGGGAGGCTGATACTAAAGCACCCAAAGGGCCCGAACGGAAACCTGTGGATGTCCTGCGCGCCCGGCTCCGGTGTGGGCGCGGACCCCGGGCTCCCCTAGGACATGCCCGCGGGAGCGCCCCAGCCTCGGCTCCGGGCGCCAACAGCTCCGGGCTGCTGCGGTCCTCTGCCCGCGGCCACTGCGGACACAGCCCAGAGCCTGCGGCCAGCCCCGCGGCCGAGCGGAGCTCCCCGCCGACACCCCGAGCGCTCTGTCAGTCATGGCATCGCCGTCCCCGCACGGCAGCCTCTGCGGGAGCGGCGGGAGGCTCCGCCTCCGCCCGATCGGGAACAGCCTGATAAAGGCAGGTGCGGGCGAGAAGCGGGACCCCAGCTCGAAGCATCTGCTTGTGCACGGAGCCCCTGACCCGCCCTTTGCCAACCTGCGCAAGGCGACACCTGGGGCAGCCAGTGCTGGACGGGACGGGACAGGAGGGGACCCTCCCGCCGCCGGCCGCGCGCGCCGCTGTCCCGCCGTCCTCAGCCGTCGGGCGCGTCTCTGCGAAGGGACAAGGACCTCGCCCCTAAGGACCTCCGAAGAGGCGGGATCTCTCCGGGAAGGGGAAGCAGGATTTTGTTGTGTGGCTTGAAGATGAAGCAGGTATCTGGAGTGGCGCTCCTCCTGGGGCTGATGGCTCTCCCAGCGGCGCTGGGACAGAGAAGCTCGGAAAGCACTAATAATAGCAACCAAAGCTTTGCTATCGTCTCTTTCAAATGGGATCACGTCAAGGAGCCGTATATCATTGCACTCTGGATACTCGTGGCCAGCTTGGCCAAAATCGGTGAGTCCGGAGTTACATATTAATACATGTCCTCTCCCTTTCCCTTCCCCCTTGCCCTCTCCCATCCAACGTAAATGAAGAAAGCTTATCATAGGTCCGCTGACCCGTTTTCAGGGGGTTTACTGTACTCTGTCCTGATTTCATAATACTGCCCTACACGGTGCTTTAGCAGTGTGATTTTCCCCAGCCTCGAGGGGTTACCTAGTTCATTTTCACCGCCCACGACTGTGGCTTCTGCATCTGACTCCCTGTAAACCCTTGCAATTCCTTAAGACCTTGCATTCCTGTTGCTCCCAGGAAAAACTTCTTTGCAAAAGTGAAAAAGAAATCGGGCCTTATTGCTTACACAATACCTATTCCACTTTATGATGTGCTTTTCTCCTGATTATGATTGTTAGCTATATCAGCTGGTAACATCAAAAATAAACACTGCAAACTACACATGTGAACTCAGCGTTCTCTGCTTTGAAGTGCATTGCTGAATTAGTGAAAGAGCATAATTTATAGAGAAAGGTAACATGTATCATCAGACCAGCTGATGTAGCTGAAAAAGATGCAAGCTTTAGAGCACCCAGAATTTTCTTCCAGAAATTGGAATAAGTGAAAAGCCAGGACTTAGCCTAACTTCAGAGTAGTTTAAATGAATTTATATGAATGCTCCAACTCTTGTGTTCTGAACTTTGTGACTTTTCCAAAAACAATCTCGTTTCAATAATGCAGTTTGCTGAACTAGAAAAGTCACCGTTTAATTGGAATGCATTTTACTTGATTGATGCTATTACTTTCAGACCTTTTGCCTTTGGATCTGAAAACAGACATCCAGTACAGGCTGACACTGTAAATGCCATTTTCATTTTCAATAAATCTTTTGTATAATCAGTCTCATCTCAGAAGATCAGCTGAAAGTCCTACTAAAGACTTTCCTGAACTTTTACTATTAATACTAATTTGGTATACTGGAATCACATTCCGTGGATTTTTTCATGCCACAGAGAATGAAAGATGTAAAAAGGTATACTTAGGTATATTCTGTCTAGCATATAAAATAAGCATAGGAAGACTTGGATGGAAAATACTGTTTCCAAACCCAAACAAAGCATTTTAAAAATGAGTAGTATGCTATAGTAGGAGTGATATTGTACATCGTTTTCCAACAAAATTTGCATCTTGGGTTTTACTTGATTAACCATAGATATATAACTAAATACCTTTATCTGTTCAACTTTACCTGTTTGACTACACCATGCAAATAGTTTGTCTTCAGACAGTTGCTGCATCACCTAGATAAAGACAATTATGTTTTAATTGACTTTTATTGATGAGTTATAGCAATTGGAAAGCTGGGGAAACCATATACAGGAAAAAACTGACAACACTGAGTACCTATAAAGTTGTGCTGAATGAACTAATAAATAGGCTGCTTGTTTGAACCTTCTTTTTGAGACACTCTTCTAAGTAAGTATAGTTATTAAGGCCTTGTGGTATTTAGGCTTTGCTGTTCTGTACACGTGGCACAGTTGTACAGTGTAATATTAGTGGTTTACAACCATATCTGTTTATGTCCAAAACCCAATGAACCCAAGAACAGGACAGTTAGATTGTACTATATTTAAATTGCAATGGCCTGGATTGAGATTAGTTGAGATTCAGATGAGCCATTTTGCCATGAAGTCCTTGATATAAACTCTTGATAAAGCACTTATTGTTAGGAGCTGACTGATGCTGATTCTGTTTTTAAGTTCTTTGTACTTCTTTCACAGCTGCACAGGACATGACACTTACTAGTAGATCGTACCTGTCATCAGCTTCATCGCTTTTCTTCCCCAGAGCTCTCAAGCTTTGTTCTTTTCTCTCTTCACATTTGTATTTGTGATCCTATACTACTCTGAACACGGTTCCTGAAGAAGCAATGGATAACTGCTGTATTCCCCTGAGAGCCTATGAGTGCCTCTGCTTTCCCCACCAGTCACAAATAACACACAGAAAAGCAAGAATGTACACTCACTGTTCAACAGCTTCTTAATGAAGAAATCATGAAGGTGTTCATGTAACTCTGTGAGAAAGACAACTGAAAAAAATAGCTTTTCAGACTCTTGTCTGCCTTGGTGTGTCAAGGGTTCTGGAAAGTAGGTCAGAAATCCATGAGAAGATTTTGAATTGCAAAAGTCCTATGCTGGATCAGAAAAGGTTTACATATTCAAAAAGCAGACAGAAAATAATTGAGAAAGAAAATATAGAGCATCTGTCCTTCGGTTTCTTTATTACCTGAAGGAGGGCACTTTTAGTGGAGTCAAAACACTGTTTTTGCTGTGGGTTTTTCAGCAGGGGAGGAGCTGTTCTTATACATGCAAGCTCACTTCTCCATGGCTACAGGGATTGGGAGTTATTTTACTGATGGGTGATAGACAATTGGGTCAGCAGAAAGTGTTCTAGGAATTGCAGTTGGTAGCTGGGCATAAATATGTGTGAGAATACTTTGCTTTCTCTTGAATTAAAATAGCCTTAGTGGTTTGGTGTTTATTTAGGTTTTTGTTGTTTTCGGTTTTTTTTAGTTGTTTTGTTTCATTTGTGTGGAAGTTTGGTTTTTTTGTAAAAAACAAGTTTCAGTTCATGATGTTACATGACTGGGGAAAGCATTTTTGTATTAGGAGATTTTTGCAGACTTTGTGGGACTTGATGTTCATGGTGTGTACAAGGTATTCTGCAACATAAACTATTGTATGTTAATCTCATAAGTATCTCAAATACATGAAGAAGTGCCTAGTGTTTTGGCCTTTTGAAGAAGGAAACTGCTCTTTTAGTTTTAGTTTAGTCTAGTTTTTGGTCAACTCTAAATATTGCTACAAATGAAACTCTGGAAGAAGAGTCTTCATACAGTTGGCTTTCATGCATTATAGAAAATAAAAACATTGTGCCTTCTATGAAACTTCTGATGCATCTTGGTCTACTGTTCTACATATTCTAATTGATTTGTTTTGACTCTCTTAATCTGAAATATTTCAGCTCTTCATTCTTCCATTTCAAGTGGAACATTCTTAAGGTTTACAATGTTCCACTTTGGCTAATGATCTTTATTTCCTCTTTTGATAGACTCTCTTATCTCTACAGAGGAGTATCCTTGTGGGATAGGGCCAATAAACTACTTACATGTGTAAATCTAAGCCAGAAAAGCATCTTATCTACACGAAGAAAGTACATGAGGTACAGCTGAGAACCCTCCTAGTGGACTTCAGATGTCCACTTCCTGGTATCTCAGTATTTCCGGATGAAATAAGCAATATGACTGAAAAAGAATAACCTCCAAATGCATACATGTGTGCATTTATAGCTACAGACAGTACAGACATTTCCTACTGTAGCCCTGTGGGTAAAGGATGTGCCATTTTTAAACAACATGCTTACACAATATAGTTCTGGTTTAAGATGAAAGACACTTGTACACTGACCAGACCCTCATGTGCTTTCTAAGTTCACTTGGCCATGTGCTCTCATTCTTTATATGTCTTTCACAGATCACATCTTGAAAATAACCTTTGAATAAACAGATGCACAGAAGACACAAACAATATTTTGGCAGTAAAGTATCTACAGAAAGAGGTAGAAGTGAGTGGAAAACCAGAAAGCTTTGGAAACAAGTAGGAGAAAGAAAGAAATAATGAGCTCAGAAGCTAAAAATGGCTAAGAGAAGAAATTTTTTAACACTGAACATTGTATGCCATTTTTTGAGGGTATTTCTCATGCCATGAAAATTGAAAAAAAAAAAAAAGGAGAAGAAGAAAAAAAATGCTTTCTACTTGGGGGATATTCAGTACAGGCTTCTATACGTGTTCAAAATCCTAGGAAACAGGGAGGGATTTTATTTATATCTTCATTGGAGGTTATGTTGGGGAAATCACGAAATTCCTTCTTGCAGTTTAAATCCTTTTGTGTACTATAATATTTTTATAACTTTTTTCAACATTTTTATAGAAAGGTAATTGTCCCAAAGGAAAAAAAAGCCCTACAAAGCAGTCTTTCTGTCTGTCTGGCCCCCTGGATTTGCTCCATAAATAGATAAGCAACTGGAAGAAACGGTGAGTGACTATGAACAGGAATGAGGAAGGGTATACAGCCTTTTCATTATCTGAGTCAAACCTTTTGCCAACTGTTTTTGTTAGTATAGGTTATGCTGAGTCTAAGAGTGTCACAAAAGCTTATTTTTTTAAAATTTATGTGTAGTTGCACACAAATTCTAAAGCCTTTTATATCAGAAATTAAAAAGTGGGAGTGAAATTTGAATCCAGGGCAGCAGGTAAATCTGTCTTCAGGAATACCACAATGCTTTGGAGGAGGGGGAAGAAGTGATTCAATAACAGTGAACAAACACTTAGGAGAAGGCTGGTGAAGATACTGTGTCAGATGGACTTGTTGAGTCCATCAACTCTTGAGACCCCAGGAGGATACGAGCTGCAGAGCACAATGTATCTCTAAGCTTAGAAATATGGGTCCCCACAAACAGTCTAGTTTCTGCATTCCTGGACTCCTTCACATTGTCTCAAACTACCCTGAGAAAGGAGCTCTTTAGAGTATTTTGTTAACACAAACAATTGCTGTGGAGAATTTTAAGCATGTTAGGGATGGGCTAGGGAAGGAACTGTGAAATGCAGGTCTAACCACCCATCTAATTTAGACTCCTGGGGCAATATTTTCTTTGAAGAAATCAATAACCCTCCCTCCAAAGCAAACTGTCAAAACAAAAGCCCATTTGACTCCAAAGTTTCTCCTCCTGGCACTCTAGCTACTGAAAAGTGTCAGTTACATAGAAAAAGTAATTTAGGGTATTGTTTTAATAAAATAAAAAATGTGAGACCAGCTCTTCTGCTGGCAATTCTTCAGTAAATGACATCTTTGGGAAGAAAGTTTGAAGGATGCTTAGCAGAACTTTACTGGGTGTATTTAACTGAAAATGGAGTCAGAGATTGAAAGGTGACGATATCACCAGATCCTGCAAAGTCTAAACTGTCATGATTGTAGTGCTTGTTAAAAGCTGCTTTCATTAGCAAGTGATTATATGGAAAAAGTCTTTACCTTGTGACTTAGGACGTCTGGACTTGGCTATCTTTCCCCATATCCTGACAAAGATAAGAAGGGATAACTGCATCTTTTACCTTTATTGTGAAGTCTGTAGAAGCTGAAACAGGTTAGCACACTTAGAACAGAGGCACATGTATTTCCTCCCCGGATACGCACAGAAACACTATAAAACTGTGCTGGCGTCTGTTATGTATCTGCGGTGTCTTCATTTTTGTAAGATGCTGTATTTCCTTTTGCAAAGTTCTGTTTAGAATACCTGTGTGCTAGGAATAAGTACTGTAAAATCTCTGTCTTCGAAAGAATTACCTTTTGTATCTAACATTTTATATGTTTTAGGCAGCTGAAAAGAATATTTCCAACATAGAGTAACAGCTTTGCATTTCCAATGGTGGGAACAACTGTGTGAGCCATATTTTTATGAAATTATCATCTATAAGTGACTGCCTATTCCCACATTTTATTTCCATTTTACTCTTGTGCCTTACTCATCCTTTTCCTGCACTTCCTGTCTCCCTGTAACACACATCTACCTTCTTCCCCCTCCCCCTCCAACTCTTGCAAGTCTCAAGTCTTAATTATTTAGAGCAGGGAAGAAGATATCAGGATAGTATAATTTGACAAGATTCAGATTACATCCCCTGACGAATAGCAAATGCACAATGGCAACTTGTGTGAATTACATAAGAAAACAATGGCATTTTGAGAATGGCCCTGAATTGAATACAGTTCAGGCATGCATACCTAAGAAAGGATCTCTGCCATCAATTACTTTCAGGCACCTGTGTGCAAAGTGCTCGACGTTCTCTGCAGAACAATGGAATCCTTTTAATACTGTAGTCTTAGGATTGTTGAAACCATTGATTTACTGTCTTCAGAGCTAAAGCCACTTATTACCAAGAGTGATCTACAAACCCCCGAAGTGACTGTAAATCTCTCATGTGGTAATGCAGCAGACCACAGCCCTGCAAGAAATAAGGGCAAGCAGAAAACCCTTTCAGGTGTACAGAGGTTCTTCAAGTGAAAAGCTTTGGAGGTCCCCCTTTGTTTTTGTGGACCTTTGTGTTTTAGAGATGCTTAGCAAGAAGCTGGTACTGGAAACTCTGAAATATTACTTTGTTCGACACGTACAACCAAAAGCCCGTCAAAAATCAGTAGTTTTACCACGAGTTTGCTTTAAGAAATGTCTGGAATCCAGCTAAAAGGGTTCTTTCCCCTGTATTTACCACAGTTTCAATTGCTCTGAATTAAAGGGGTAATGGATTACTGAGTTCTCTATCTTTCGTATGCCTCACTCTATTCCAAGATGAAATGTTGAGTCCAAAGTCATAGAAGAATATTTCTTATCTGAGTATTCTTTTGTTCTTTCAGGAAAATGCCTCTGATTTTTCTCTTCTCTCTGCAGCAGTGCAGTTAAACTAATGGCCTGAAGAACTAGAGGCTTTAATTGTTATTCAGTTTGTTGACAAGTGGCAACCATTTAAAACTAGAGACCATTAAAACTGTCTTGGTAAACCACAGAGTATGGTGGGTTGGCTGTGTTGCAATATTTTGTTTCCTTTTGTAAAACAATTTGCAGAGTATTTACCCCTGTGGAAGGAGTGACTTGATACCCAGTTGGCTGCTATGTAAAGCACTGTAAAGTCATAAATACTGAAACTACAGGCTGACAAGGAAGCGCTGACCAAGATGGAATGCAAGACATCAAGTGGAAACACTTTTAATTAAGGCAAGAGTATTTAAGGTTCCTTTATGGAAGAAGCAAACTGGAAGGTATTCCGGAAGGCCTATACAATGAAACAGGGTTTTAAGTAGTTGGATCTGGAGAGCTTTCTCCTCCCAATAACTGAAAATAGAAGCAGTAATTCTGGATTCACTAAAATGTGCCTAGGAGAGAAGTTCTGCTTCTATCTATTGAAAGAAAAAAAAGCCTTGATTTTTGTCAAAGCCAAATGTTACAATAGCAGTAGTCACACACCAGGGGAGAAAATCTGTGTAGATTGTAGACTGATTTTCAAAAACATGTGGCTATGATTCTTTCTGCTTTAATTACATATATAAAATGGGGAAAAAAGTTTAAACTAGAAGCTTTTTGGATTCAGCCAGTTTCCTAAGTTGAGCTTTGAGGAAAATATTAAATATTAAGAAACCAATAAATGTCTTGAGACAGTAAGATTTCACAACGAATATCTCCCAGGTGCAAACAGATTGTAAACTGATGGAGAGACTTTCTAGCTCCTTTATTAAAATTAACATTGTTACATTGGTTTGGTGATACAATAAACACCAGTTGGCATAAGATGGCTTTATGTTTATGTTAATATTGATACACTAACAGTTGTACTGGAGGTAGAGTTGTTAGGTGATCATACATAAAACTAAATATCAGTATAGTATGGAGATATTACAATCCCCTACTCCAGTGAAATATCAAAACTGCTGAATATCTAGATGTAGTTTTTCAGACCTTGGCAGCTTAGATATGTGCTTAGGAAATTAAGTTAATAAATTTTATTTAGTGGTTTAAGTGGTCAAATATTCATTCCAGAATGGCTGAAGCTGTCTTTGAATGCTTACTCTTCTGTCTACACAGTCTAGGGTTTAAAGTGCTCTAAGACCTGGTTTGAATTAAATAACCAGATTTTCCACTGAAATTGTTCTGGCTCTAAGCTATTCCATCCTATTTTGTTCTGGGAATTAATTTGGGACAGTAGTGAACTGGGGAAAGCTCTTGCATACTGCGTCTCCTACAGAATTCACAGATCCACAGACTGGTTGAGGTTAGAAGGCGCAACATCTGGTCCTGTGCTTCAGCTGACCCAGGGTGGCCTACAGCTCATTGTCCAGGATCATGTCTAGTCAACTTCTGATTATTTTCAGGGATGGAGACTCCACAATCCTTCTGGGCAACCTGTGCCAGTGTTTGACCACCCTCACACCTCTGCCAAGCTGCTCTCCAGATGGGCGGCCCCCTGCATACGCTGGTGTGGGGTATTGCTCCTCATCACGTGCAGGACTTTACACTTCTCTTTACCAAACTTTACAAGGTTCCTGTCTGCTCATTTCTCCAGCCTGTCAAGGTCCCTCTGGCCCAACCCCCGGGCCTATCAGCCACTCCTCCCAAATTTGTGTAATCAGCCAAATTGTTGAGGATACTCTCTGTCCCATCATTCAGATCCTTAATGAAGATGTTAAACAGGACTGGGCTCAGTACAGACCCCTGGGGTTCACCTCTAGTTACCAGCCTCCAGCTATACTTTGCACCACTGATCACCATCCTCAAGGTCTGTCCATTCATCCAGTTTTCAATCCACCCCATTGTCTGCCCATCCAGCCCCTACAGCAACAGCCTGAGGCTGTTCTGGGAGGCAGCGTCAAAGGCCTTGTTGACGGCTCATTAGAAACTCATCAGACACTGCTCTCCCCTCATCTTCCAGGTGCATCGCTTCATTGTAGAATGTTATCAGGTTAGTCAAGCACTTTCATATAGTGCTTGACTAACCATGCTGACTAGTCCTGAGAAATGTCTTGTCCTGTTTACAGAATTAGTTGCTCTACAAGTTAGAGCTGCAGATCCTTGGGTTAGCAGTGGTCATACATGGATGGACCTTATCTACATCTTACTTGGTCAAAGAAAGCAACATTTCTGTATGCAGTTAGTATACTTTGGTTAGCTGGTACAAAATTGCACACTTCAGAGGAGAGAAGAATACATGGTGGCTGTATAGTGGCCACAATGGTCATGCCATCATGAATTAAAGAAAGGAATGACAAGGTACCAGCATGAAGTTCATCTCTCCTCTAAGCTAGGCACTTTCTGATCAGAGCAGCTTCAATTTTCTCTTATGAATGTCTTTCACTCATATGTCACTCACCCTTCTGCCTTCTCTTAGCTCATACAGTGTGAGTTTCATCTCTGATTTTAGCCAAAGCTTTCTCCAGGACGAACTGATATTCTACTCAGTAGTATTACTTGATGGGATATGCAGTGAGATCTGTTAACTGGTAGTACCAAGCTCAAGCAGCAGCTAAATGAGTCAGCAGGAACATGTGTAAACTTGGAGGTGGTTTTTGTAGTGTACCCTATTTCCTACAAATCTCTCTCCTGAGCACAAGCTATATGCCAGAAAAGCACACCTCTGTGGTTCTCCTGTACGATGCAGCTATTACTTCTGCATCTTCCACTTGCAACACTGGCACTTTGCAACCTCATCCCAGTTTGTCCATTTTTAATGGGATTTTTTCTTAAGAAGACTGGCTTTGACCTGCTAAAAAAAAAGAACCCTAAAATTATGGCCATAATGGTCTTCTATTCCTTCCCAAAATGATATTCATTTGGCTAACTTCATTTCACTTCACAAAAGGCTGTGAAAACTCTTGACTCCAGATAGGAGGACATTTCAGCTATTGAACTGGTATTTTGTCAAGAAGCATTATTGAATTGTAGATAAAGACATTTTGAACTCAGTTACCTGCTCATGCTCAGATTAGCTGCTGTAGATGATCATTAGTGGAGGGTAGTGTATTTTTTTTTCTAAGTATAACTATTGCTTAAATGCTGTGTTTATTCTCATGTTTCTCCATTGTTTCACTTACTGCCATGCTACGTAGAAAAGCGAACACAAATAACTTTATAGGCAAACAACTAATTTAAGTTGCATGCATGATTTTTCTGGTGTAACAAGCTGAGTAAGATAGTCTATATCTAAAACAATGAACACTTTTGAATTGAGCAGGGCCCTGATCAATAATGAAAAAAGTAGGATAAAGTGTGTGAGAAGAAGGGCAGGATGGAAGCTACAGATGAGGGTGTTGTTATGTAAGCATAAAAACGTTGGAATTAGATTGTGAAAGAACAAGAAAAAGAGTAGAAAGAATCTCCATATTTATATTCAAAGCCTAACACACATAAATGTATTAATTAATGTCTCAATTTCTGTTGCTTTGTTATCACAAAGAAGATAAGAATTTGACTATCATTAAAAGTTTTCTGTTAAAATATCTTTTATTCATTGAAAGGATTTCATTATAAACTACTGCCTGACAGATTCTGTCAAGATGTCTGTTAACCATAATGTCTTACTGTGAGTTAGCAGTGTAAGATTTTCAGGACTTTGCTCTATAGAGCTTCAAGAGGATTGCTTTTTCTCTTGGGCAATCTGTCCTCAGGAGGACTCATGCAGTAGCTCTACATGCTGTTCTGTGGAGTACAGTGTATCTGCTGTACAGGCAGCATTTCTTAGACAAGATGAATAGGCAGCATCAATTTTTTCAGCTCAGTGTTATGCTAAGTATTCCTTCAAAAGGGGGAGCCACCCTTCTGTCTGCTCCCAGTGATTCTATTAATCTTCTGGGCTATTTGAAGTTGGATCTGCCAATTGCTGCATGGAGCAAAGTCTTATGATTCAAGGCAAGAATAAAAGATAGGTTAGTAGCTCACTCAGGCCAGATGTCTAAGGAGTTGTGTAGCATCTATAACAGAGCCTGAAAAGTGTATCAGTGAAAACTTACATTGCTTATGCAGTAGAAGTGTCTGGAAAAAGAAGGCTGGTTTTGTTACTTTCTTTTTGGCAAAATTTAGGAAAAAATTCAACACTCCTCCAAAATTTTTATTAGAAATAAACGACATAGCAAGTTCAGAAACTTCAATTTATTTTTTTCAGTATGATAGATACAGCATTGAAGTCAGTGAAAAATAAAATTTTGTAATTCTCCTTCCCCCTCCCCTGCTCAAGTTAATTCAATCAATTTGATTGAATCTGATTTGAGGGTGAGGTTATTATAATTTACACGAGCTTAAAAAAAAGGGCTGTCACATTTACCATGGACTTAAGGAGAGCAGCAATTCCTTAGTACATAATACATTAATCTTATTTGAACCTTATGTTCCCTAGCGTTTTAGTAAACAGAAGTACATGTTGTTTTCATGTCTTGAATACTTGTACTGAAGAAAATGGTAATTAAGTGAAAAGCTAAAGCTTTTTTGAGCCAAAATTATTACTTTTGAGCACTCAATAAAGCATCTTAATTCTCAAGCCTTTCTTAAGGACTACAGCATAGTTGACCTTACTAAAAACCATAATTTTTAAGGCATGTTCACTTGAATAATGCTGTTTGGTGTTTGAAAGTATGAGGATGTAAAAACAGCAGGAGGAAGTATGAAGTTTCCTTCTGTTTATTGTGATTTACGTGTAAAGATTAAAAGCAGTCCAAGATAAACCTGCCACTGCAAGTGGAAATTCAGCTTGTGTGTGGGTACTGAAGCGCTTGTGTCAGGAAAGACCTAAATAAATGTAAGGGGGAATGGTCTTATATTTTCCTCTTGCTGCCTGGTATAGCATGTGTTGTCTGTTGCATTTTGGAGGACCCCAATGTGTTGTAAATCAGCAGAATCTTGCCTATATGCCCTCATGTGATAAATGCTTT
>VZTH01008952.1:158063-173192 GCA_013397815.1 Aleadryas rufinucha | reverse complement strand
GGGGGCGAAGTAGTACTACAACCAATGGTAGGGTTTCTGCTGTAGTGCCTAAAACACAGAATCCTGGATCCGGCCAGGTTAGGGTTAATTTTCACAGTAGCCAGGAGGGGCATGGCTAGGAGGTGATTCTATACCGTACCCCTCATTTTCTTGGGAGTTTGAGAGGCTTCCCACTCCGGGTTTTGTTGCGAGGCAGAGGGGAGTCGGGGTATTGCCGGGGATTTTCTGTGAGGAGTGGGCAATAACGTGTGAATCAGTCGCCTTTTTTCTTGTACTGCTCTGTCATTAGTGTTGTTCCTTGCCGTTGCTTCCAGTAAATTGTTCTTATCTCAATCTGTGCTCTTTCCCTTTTGTGCCTCCAACTGTCCTCTCCAGCTTGCCACAGGGGGTAGGAGGGTTGGAGAGTGGGGGAAGCCAGCAAGTGGCAGCATGTTTTGGAGAGTCTTGGTGGGAGCACTGAAATGGGGAGTATCACTCCTAAACCATGACAAACAGTATCTTTACCTAGGGTTAAAAATAGCTTGGTAAAGAGCCTCATATGTAGGGAACTGCTTATTAGTTAACGATATGATAGAAATGCAGATAAATCATCACGTGGATGCAGCTGCTGAAAAACTAAACAGTCATTACAGAAATGAAAACAGTAAAAAACATCCTGTATATCATATGCTTACTTACATGCTAGTGAACATGGCAGAAAGTGGAAAATCCACAAATTTTTAAAAAATTCAGCAGAAACTTGCCTTCTGTCTTGACATTTGTTAATTTCTTTTTGCCTTCAAATCAGGTCTAACAGTATATTTGTGTGCACAATTTCAAGAGATTATTGGAAAAAAACAATATTAAAAGAAAATGATGAAGTTTGGATCTTCATAACTCTTTCTAGTTCAGAACAAAAGCAGGACCAATCCACTAGCATTTTTTATTTTATAGCTGGTGTGAAGCAGTGTCACTTCAGCTAGGTCTTATAATTTATCTGTGAGTAAATAATAAAATTTCCTTTACTGAATGTGTCTTGTCCATGTGTGCTCACAGCCCAGAAAGTCAATCCCATCCTGGGCTGCATCAAAAGCAGCATGGCCAGCAGGTCAAAGTGGGGTGATTCTCTCTCTCTGCTCTGCCCTGGTGAGAGCCCACCTGTAGTACTGTGTCCAGTTCTGGGATCCTCAGAACAGGAAGGACAGGGACCTGCTGGAGCAGGTCCAAAGGTTGACCAGAAGGTTGGAGCACCTCTCCTGTTCAGACAGGCTGAGAGCATTCGGGTTGTTCAGCTGGAGAAGAGAAGGATCTGGGGAGACCTCAGTGTTGCCTTTCAGTACTTCAAGGGTGCCTATAACAAAGACTGGCACAGACTTTTTAGCATGGCCTGCTGGGATAGGAGAAGGGCTAATGGTTGCAAACTAAAAGGTTCAGGCTACGTAGAGGGAAGAAATTTTTTATGATGAGGGTGGTGAAACACTGGAACAAGTTGCCCAGAGAGGAGATAAATGCCCAGTCTCTGGAAATATTCAAAGCCAGGTTAGATGGGTCTTTGAGTAACCCAGTCTAGTTGAAGATGTCCCTGCTCATTGCAGGGGGATTGGAGTAGATGTCCTTTAAAGGTCTTTTCAAACCCAAACTACTTTAGAACTCTGCTGAAGTTTAATTCTTATATACCTGGTAATAGAAGTCAAAAAGAGGCGCTACTGTGGACAGTTTACTAATATTTGTTTCATACTGAATTCTTACTGCTCCCAAAGTTTAATTTCTGCACAAATATTTTTAGGAACATATGCAAAATCTTTTTTCCCATGTTGGAAGGGATCTGATGATATAAAGCACATATTCTTGTACAAAGAAAAGTATCCTGCGTTGATATGATTTTGTACTATATATCATACAATAGAATCATGCTTACTCTGTGCATGTGACATTCTGGGATGTTTCTTGGGTATGAAGGGATTTGTGTCTGGTTTCTACCTTTCTTTTTTCTTGAAACAAACAGTCATCTTAAGTACTCAAAATGTTTGGGTTGTGAGCTGGGCTTCAAATACAGCTTTAGCCAGTTGTTTTGTTCCCTTCCTTTTTATTTCTTCACTGTGGAAAATAATGTTAAACTAATCTCCTTGTGAACTTCCTTTTGCACACTATCCTTTCTCATTTTGCCTGTGCATGCACTACAAAACACAAATGCATAACTGAAAAAACCCTGTCTTACCACCTTCCTACTGCATTTCAAAACATCTAAGCTATTTTCCATGTACTACATTTTGCAGTATGAGGACACTAATTAAACTACAGTTCTTCCTGCTGCTACAATCGTGTACATCACCTCTCAAATGAGATAATGAAGGTATGAGAGTTAACGTGTTACTTAACTGGAGAAGCTGTAGGGACAAAAATCAAAAGCTATGCTAAAGCATGTTGAATGATAGCAGTATTCCAGAGCCATTTGCAAGAAAAATTGAGAGTGTTATAAACTAAAGTGCACCTTGCTCTTCTGAAGTCTAAGGGAAAATAAATCACCTGGATTTCTGAGCAAATTTACTTTCTTATGGGCAGGAATTCAGTAACAAAGCATATCATGTCTTCTGTTTTCTGTTGCCTAACCCAGAAACTCACAGGCCTGATTGGTGAAAATGGTGTTTTCTTAATAGACAGAGTACTGTGTAACTATTGTAACATGAGAATTGTTGCCTCTTTCTTTCCCACATATCACCTTGCTCAGCTCCTTACCATATTCTTTCTGACTAGCACTACTAATGTTAAAAGAGCTATTTCTGTCATGAAGTAAATTCCATAATGTATTCTCCATGATAGTATATGGAGAAACAGGTAAGTGACAAGTGATGTCAAGAGCATTCTTAATGACAAAAGTTTTTACTTGCTTCTCCATTTTCTGACAAAGTTCTGGGATCATAAACCATTTACTGAGACGCTTCCACAGGTCTATAAAATTAGAGAATCATGGAATCATAGAATGACTTGGGTTGGAAGGGATGATCTTAAGTATCATCTTGTCCCAACCCTCCTGTGTGGGCAAACACATCCTCCACTAGGCCAGGTTACCCACAACCCCATCCAGCCTGGTCTTGAACACCTCTAGGAGTGGGGAGTCCATAACCTCTCTGGACAGCCTGTTCCAGTGCCTCACCACCCTTAGAGTAAAGAATTTCTTCCTAATATCTACCCTCCTTCAGCTTAAGGCTTTTTTCCCCTTGTCCTTTCACTACTTCTCCACGGGAAAAGTTACTCTCCAGCCTTTTTGTAGTCCCCCTTTAGGTACTGGAAGGTGCTGTAAGGTCTCCCTGGAGCCTTCTTTTCTCCACACTGAACAACTCCAACTCTCCCATTTTGTCTTCATAGCAGAGGTTCTCCAGCCCTGTGATCAACTTAGTTGCCTCCTCTGGACCTGTTCCAACAGGTCCATGCCTTTCCTCTGCTGGGGATTCCAGACTTGGATGCTGAACTCCAGGTGGGGTCTCAGCAGAGTCGAGTGAAGGGGCAGAATGTCCTCCCTTGCCCTGCTGCCCATGTTGCTTTGGATGCAACCTGGGATACAAGTGGATTTCTGGGCTGCGAGCACACACTGCTGAATTCTGTTGAGTTTGGGAAAAGACTTCATCTGTTGTCACTCTGGACACCTTATGTTAATAGGAATTAGTGTTAATAGAAATAGTGTTTCTCTTAAAAGTATTTCTAACTTTTTGTTTAAAAATCTCACCTAGAAAATCTGAGAAGACCAAATTTCTAGCACATATAAACAATACATTTGAGTTTCTGAAATTATGTACAAGAGATGTAATCCAACGTGGAACTCTTATCAAGTTGCTGGAGACTCTCTCCTCCAACATATGACTGGCAAAACTTTGAAGCTTTTCAGGGGGTGCAGTAGTATTTACTTTCAATGGAAACTAGCCTGGAAACTAACAAATATTTTGTTAATTCTCTCAAATTAAGTTTATTTTCAGTTTTAAGCAAGAACTACTTGACATGTGTGTTTGTTTGTTTGGTTTTTTTTTTTTGTCTGTTGTCATCATTAGTGAATTCGAATACCCTAATGCTTATTTAATTTACTGCTGTAATCAGGAATACTTCCACTGTAATTCCATGCTATTCCAGTTGTATTAATTAAAATCTTACCAGGGTGGAATTTAAGGGGCAGGAAGCAAGCCAGTCTACCAGTGCTTGAAAAAAAGTACTTTCCTACCTCATGACTTGGAGCAGCCTCTACATAGCTATTTGCCATAGCCCTTAGGGTTTAATTGTGTCCCTCATGCCCTTCCTAACAGCAACAATCCTTACGATGCCTTGCTGGAAGCAGTACAGGGGAAGAAGAAAAAGCCCCTATTGCATAAGGATGTTCTCAGAGCTTCAGCCTACTATTGGTATTCATTAAATTACTTCTTCCTCATCTTCTATTTCTTAATGTACAGTAGACCTCTACCAGGGAGAACTGGTTCTGTTTTTTATTCAGGTTTTGGTAATTTCTTACACAATCTATCACACAACAGAACAACTGCTTCCATATATTACTTATGCCTGAAGTGGCCACCTAGACACAGAGACTAGACAGGAATAAGGGAATAAAGGTATGTATTTATTTGAAAGGCCTTCAAATGTACACCCTGGGGAGTCCGGAGGCGACTGCCGAAAATGGACCCCAAGATGGATGACGAGTCATGAGTTCTTCACACTTTTATAGGTTCATATCAGCATAAATTCACCAATTAAAACTTTAGCTAATGATGTAATTTCTTCAATTTCTCTACCTTTCTAGACGCCCTAGTTTACACCTTTTGGGCCTAGGACAATCTGAGTGTCCTTGAAGTTAAGACTTAAGAGGCTTTGTTATGTCTACCTAGCATGAAAGAACAGCAGCTAACAGGCTACAAGACACTTCAGTGTTACACACTAAGCAATACAGGATTTGAAAAATATAAAAGTTAAAACCTAAGGCATCATTCCTAGTAACCCATTTCCTTGCAGTTTTTTATCTGTATGAGCAAATGCCAAAACATTCCCATGGGGATGTCTTAGTTTCAATTAATTTATGATATTAAAATGGAGGTTGAAAGGAAAAAATTCTAAAATTCATAGTGTGAAACTCAGTTCTTGGCATTTCTTTATTTAACCCATGTTACTGGAAAATAGTTTGGTATTTTAAAAATTAAAAAATACTTTCACTTTCTGTCAATAAATTTCAGTGAATCTTTGAAGACAATTTTAAAGCTGGAGCAGTTGCCATATATTGCAACTTAATTTTAATACCTTTACATAGCAAGTGAAGCAGTTTTATGATTCTTTTACTGTCCTGTTTTATATCCTCTATTATACTTCAAGGTGTTTCTAAGGTGTACTTTGCTCCCATTTTGAAATATTATTTTTGACTGTTCCCATTTTTCTTTCAGTGCCGTTCAGTTCCATAAGGGCCAAATGCTACCACACTTGCACTGCAGTGGGACTGCTCCTTCAAAAAAGAACTATTTGGCATAATTATGATAAACTGTGCCTGACTGTTTAAACTTCATTATGTTCTAAGTGCTTATAGAGGTAATAGTTGCTTACTCACATGCTTCTTTGAATTTGACTTGGGGCTATCTTATTATGTTATGACCTATCAGCTGGGAACCTTGACCTGTGTGTTGGTTGTATTTTTAATTGCTAACATATTTTGTTAATTGTTCACCTACAGAGAACAGCTACCTAAAATCTCCTCCTTAATGAGCTCATTACAATGCTGTACGCTTTGTAAATGGGGACCATTACATATGTGACAAATAAAGAAAGCTTTTTTGAGCTGGATTAAACCAAACTCAAACCAGTCCTTCCATATGAAGGACTTTTGCGCCTTGCTTAGGAAAAATATGTCCAAGATTAAGTATAAATAATATTAACAGTCATGCTCATGTAGTATATTTTAAGGCAATACCAAGATCCAGTACCAAAAGTGGCTTTTACCTCATTGTACAATTATGTATATTATATCCCTGTGTTTCTTCAGATATAAAATAACTCCAAGTTTTTTCAATAGATCTCTCAATTTTTGGGTAAAAGCATAAGGTACTGATTAATAAAATAATTTCATGTTTGTCTAAGGATTATTGATAGAAGAAATTCTTAAAATCTCTTTCTCTCTCAAAAGAAATTTTTGCCCGTTGTATATAAACAATTCAAAACGGCAACATCAATTCACAACACTTGTTTTGTTGTTGCAAGGTCCACAGAACAGAATCCAAAGGACTATAGAATATGCTATCAGTTCCCTGACCAGGAAAAAAAGAACTGAACACACTTTGTTGATAAAGATTAGAAAGGCAAATACAGGTAATAATGATCAGCTTCAGTTCTGACGAGTCTGCCCAAACACTTCCTGGAGAGACTAGAAATGCAGTTCCCTAATGCTTTGAATCCTTCCTTCAACAGAACTACTCTTTGAACACAATGGAAGATTTTTTTTTTCTTTGATTTAAGCCTAAATTCATCTGCAAATAAGACAGGATAAAACAGTTTCTGCGTGGATAAGGAAAAGATGAGATAAAAGTATGAAACTATAAGAAGATTATTTTTCAGTCACGGGAAGTCACTAGAGTTTAGTTTTTGGACAGGTGTTATGCAGGGCTTTGGTTTTGCTCTTTTTTTGATTTACCACTGCACAAGGAGGTGGGCCATCCTACTGAAGGTTTCTGATGACAAATTTCTGCAGTCATTATCAGTATTCACGTAGGTCTGGCTATTGTACAAGGAAAAATATATATTCTTGAGGACTGGGGAAGAGATGTAATACAGTAATACCAAGGGCAGTTTCACTCTGAGGTCATGGCACGAATTGACATGAGAATGGGAAAGAGAAGCGAAGTACATTTGTACAAAGTGAATACAGGGTGACTGTGAGTCACCAGTGTGATAATGAATCCAGGATGTAGCTGAACTATAGATTGTGATAGGAAATTATTAATGCTGTTGGACCCGCTTCTACTATGACTCATGCAGAATGCAGTCTATATTTCTGATGGCTCTGAGTCCACAAAGGTGAACTCAGGTTGAAATAGACAGAGCTGAAGACTGAAAAGAAGTAGTTTACCTTAAAAACAGAGACAAGCAACAAAAAGACAGTATGTTTTTCTCTCTGCTTATATAATAGGAAATGAAGGAATTAATATTAGGGCAAGCCAGCCAATTAAGAAAATGGATATCACTCTCACAAAGGAAAATGGATATAAAACATCTGGGAACAAGTTCAGGTTAGAAATCAGAATGAAGTCTCTAACTGTGATGGCTGGTGGTGTACCTTCACATAGACTTAACTGGAGCAATAATCCTCTGAAATGAGGATCATTAAATATGATGGTGTGATAATGAAGGTCTGGATAGCCCTTCATTAGTACTTATGGTTCTTGATGAGAATTCCTAGCTATTCTGTGCAGGCTACATAAGCAGCTGTAATTGGTTGAAAGGCGTGCCTAGGGCTATGCAGGCAAGAAATGCTGTGTTTGCTAAAGTAGGAAACTCAGGATGTCAAGTCATGAAAGAGATCTTAACAAAGAGATCTAGTACAACCAAGGTCAATGCACAAGGATGCAAAACTGATGCATCTGTGAAAATAATAAAAATTACAAGGATAGAGCAGAAAATGAAAGACCTAAGAGTATAAAGAAATCAAGTATAGCATGTGCAGGAAGTTTATCAGGGAACTAGTAGGTGGGCATGACTGTTGAGAAGTAAAGGGAGCCATAATAAAATAAGAGAATTATAAACAAGTAAAGCTTCATTAAACAGGAAATTGTATCAAAAACCTTCTCTTTGAAAAGAGTGGAGTAAGCAGAGATTAGATTTATCAGCAAAATTACTGGAGAAATTGAGATTAAAGTGGTAGAAGTATAAATAAATTTGCCCAATAAACAGAAGACAAGGTGACTGTAGAATCAAAGAGAACGACTTATAATAAAACCTTGGCATGATTAAAAAGGGAAACACTAACGGTCATTATTGTTAAGCAATTTTCTAAACTGCTGCAATGGGGAAGTTTGCTAAGGATTTTGCACTGTCCTTTTTATAAGAAAAATTCACTGTTAGTCTGGACCAGGTGATGCGCAGACTGGGGCTGACATACACTGCCCTCAGTATCACGAGAGGACCATGGCACATACCAGAGGAAGCAAATCAAACTCAGTGATTATATGAGACTCTTGGTAAACCAAGAGTGAGAAGTGATTTTAAAACAGTGACTGCTTAGATGCTTTTTAGGTGTCAGGGCTCCTACTTACACATCTTAATGGGAAAAAATCTCCAAACAATCTAATCTAATCTACATTATTCTTTTAGAGGAGTTTGCAGATAAAAAACCCCAAAAACAAAAAGGGGAAAAATAATAGAAAATACACAATTGTCTCTGGCCCAGCATCTACACGCACTTCCCCACACCATGAATGCTGCAGTCTCTTGCAGGGGCTTGTGTAGGCCATATGCATTTCTACAGCACTGCTGCTTCTTTCTTGGTACAGCAGATGCAGCTGGTCAGTCTGAGCTGCGACCGACTACCTGGCTGCAACTGAAGTGTGGGGCTATGGAACAAGACAGTGGCCGGGGATCCATGCCTTTTATGCACGGGAGATGCAAAATTATCCTTTCTTGAAAATGCATGCTGTGTATTATATATTAGAGGGCCATGTCTCAGTCAGGTAGACCAACATAACAGCAATGGATCTGGACTTTCCAGAGTCTTTTGAACTACATTGCTGACCAGCTGCAGTTGATACAATTTAGGCCACAAACTGGTATTTGACTATACTTTGAGCTATTATACAGGCAAGATAAAGCAGGTGTTTTCCTAGGTATGCTATTGGAATGTAATTTTTTTTCTTTTTTTTTTTTTTTAAATAATAACATGTATCTGCAGAAGGCACCACTGAAAAAATTGCAAACAGGGTAGAACTAAACAGTTTTTGAATTGAATTCCTTTATAATGCTAAGGAGAACATGAACAGGTAGATAAGATAAGACAAAAATTTCATGCTTGCCAGTCAGTGTCCAACTGCTGGAAGATGTTTAGAGGAAAGAGGTCCCTTTGGGCAGAATATTCTTCTGTGTAATTTATTATGCCTTCTCCTAAGAAGTTTCTTTGTTGTGCTATTAAAAAAACCTGATTGGGTGCTGCCTTGGAGATACTATTATTTGCATCTTTGAAAAGTGAGGAAGCACAAAGGAGCTTGCAGTGTTTTGCTCTCACTTTGGTCAATGGCAAGGGTTTTCACCAGTTACAGAGAATCAAGTCTTGGAGCTCCGATTAGATAACTTCAACTTTTTAAGTGAAAATAAAAAGTCAAAACTGGAAAATAGACTAATAAGATAATGTCAGCGCATATTTGAACCACTAGTAAAAATGCATATGGGAGACCTCACACCTGCCACTAACCCTGATAGGACGAGCTTAGAAATGTTTGCAGATTCATATCTATGCTTTCATGGAAACTATGGACAGCATAAGGCTGATCATATTTTAATTTTCTAAATTATTTTATGAGTCCTTGGATTTCATCCAAAGATACATAGAAAAAAAATCCAGTGGAGAATTATTATCATTATTATAGGTCAATTCTTGATTTCTCTGGATGACACGTTGTGTACTGTGCATGTGCAGTAGGTTTTGTGATTGACTAGAACAGTGATACTAGCTGCAAAAATAATTGCAGCATTTTCAAAGACTTGATTTTACACTATCAAAGTTAATGGAAATGTAATTATTCATTTGAAATACTGCTGAAATAACTGCATAAATCCTGGAATTTAGCAGTATTTTAAATAGGTAGTTTCAGATTTTTGTTTTTACAGTGCTGTATTTTCAAAAGGTGGTAAATATATCTTAAATTGTTCACTTCAGCTGGAAATAAGGCAAAAAAATCTAGAGCTAAGGTTAAAATGTTTCCTTTGATAAGAAAAAGTTGGTATTGATTAAAAGTAGGTTTTGTCAGAGGTAACTTGGAAAAAAAAGTGAAAACTCTACTTCAGAAAATTTTTTTAGGTGTCTACAAATATTACAACTTGAAAATTAATTGTACAGTATCTCTTCTTTATTACTTTTAAATTAATTTTTTCTTTCTTTTAATCAGTCTTTCTGTCTTCATTTCTTTGAATAACTGAGAAAAAGCTTATTCTGTTGAATCACATCTTCCAAAGCAGTCACAGATAGCTTTAGAAAGCAAGAGATAATTCACTGAATGCTGTAAATTCCATGGAAGGATTTAATCTAAGTTACGGCATTTTTAAAAGGCCATAAACCCCAACTTACTTCTTAAAGTATATTTCATTCCTTGAGTCAAAAGAAAGTGGTTCCAGCCACCACATCACAGATTGCTAATTTGTTTTGTCTTTCTCATCAGATAGATTAAATGCCACAGTCCCTTTTCCTGGATCTCAAAGGAAGCATCTGAAAAAAATCACAGGATGTTTATACTGTGCAACTGTTTCTTAATTTTGTAGAAAGCTTCTAATTCAGTGATGCTCAGCTTGAACTTAAACACAGTTTAACTGGTAGTCAGTCCAGCCCACTTTCAAACCAGATATAGCATGTACTGGAAGGGAGGCATATGTTTAACTTTTTCTCTAGTACTGTTTCTAGACTTAGGTAGATGAATTCCAAATGTTAAGTGTTAAAATTTATAGATCACAAAATTGCCCTATGCACAATTATTTCTTTTATGCCATGAAATAAAATGCATGGTTTTAAGAATTTCTTCTATCAATAATCCTTAGACAAACATGAAATTATTTTATTAATCAGTACCTTTATGCTTTTACAGGTGTTCCTTTACCCTTTCTGTCTCCTTGTTAAAATACATTAATGTACTTTTCCTTATTAACAGCAGTGGAAGTAGACAATTTCATCTCTGGGTCCATCACAGAGTAGTTTATCTGAGCAGCACTTCACTCTATCCTTCCTGATAGTTGAAATTTCTTTCACATCAGAATCAAACTAAACTCCTTGCCCACCAGGAGTTTACAAACCTTGCTGGATTGTATTTTGCTCCTCAGTCAGGTGAAACACGTAGTCATGCTAGACATTTAGATGTGATTAAAGCTTCCAATTCTACTTTGTCACAGGGGCACAATTAATTTTGTGGGACAGTTTTTGGATCTCTTTTAGACAAGTAAAGGCAAACTTTGTGAAATGGAAGTGCTATCATGTGAGTTTGCAATACACTCCTAATGTGTTGGGGATGTTACTTTAGAATAATGAATTGTAAAAATAAACATTAAGGAGTGAATTTGGAATTAACCTATATCAATTTCCACAAATGTAATAACTACTCATAATGTACAATCTTGATTAAATATATTTTATACACATAACCAGGAAAAAACGTCAATCAGTGTAGGTGCAATTACGAACTCAAACATTAATCTAAGTTCCAACTGCATCTCAGTCCAAAACTATTTTATTGAATTTCACCAGTCGTGGTATTTTCCTTTTGCACATTTCTATGTTTATAGACGTATTTCTGTTAATCATATGGCATGCTATCTGCCTGAAGAGTTAGCTAGGCAGTAATCTTAAAACAAATGCAGTCTGGTTTTCAGATTTTGCTTGGGCCAAATATAAAAATGAAAAGAGGCTTCTCTAGAGCCCATTCATGCAATAACTTTCCTGTCCATGGTCTGCGTCCTTAAACCAACAGAGTAGAAGAATTTATTGCTGATAGTATTAGAATCTGGTAGAGATAATCAGTGGGTTGGAGTTAAAGGGGACAGACACAGATAAAACAGAACTGATTCACTGAGAAAATGCAACTTTTAAGAGGAGACAGTGTTATAACCAAAATGAGATTGATTTCCCAGCATTCAAAACTGGTTTTGGTTGTAAAGGGGAGAATTCTACAGAATATTAATTTTTAGCTGGACATTGTTTTTTTTCCAAATGCCTAGCTCTGAAAAGTCTTCCCAGGTTCATTTTAAATTTTTAACTTCAACTTCTTGTAGTCATGGCTTATCTGCTAACGTAAGAGTAGGAAAAACAGACTTTGGTTAGTAAGACTAGCTCAGCAACATTCATTTTCAGGGATAAGGAGATAATCCCTTCTCTGTGAGGTGATAAATTAGTTGATAATTCACTGACTGAAAATTCAAGGAATCAAGAATGACTAGTAGGAAAGACTTTTGAGAAGCTAAAAGCCACAATTTGTACACATGGAATAGTAGCTAGTTTATTTGTCTTCGTTTAATTTCCTCTCTCTTCTTCTTTTATAATGCAAGCCCAAGGGATTTTATAACAAAGAGAGGAAACTAAGTGAGAAAACCCAGAGTGTTTGTTTTTGTGGTGTTATTCATCTCTTGATTACATGACACAGATGACATAGAAAACTGCCATGGTTTAGTCAGCTTCACTGAATGCAGTTTGTCTTCATGTTTGATTGTTTTTGTATTAATCCCACTTTTTAGCTATGTTCTAACATGTGTTCAAGCCTTGTCTGCAAACTCTCAGGAACATCTACATTAATGCTCATTATTGGCATAAGGAGGCTGTCGTCACTTTTCCTTTAATGTTTTTTACTCTGATGAGAGGGATGAGTGTTCTATAGCTTAAGGAACCGCATTATTGTGGAGCTGCTGTAATGATGGATGGGGCTTCTAACATTGCCTGTGTAGATGCAGCCAAGACAAAAGCTGACAGTTCAGGAGTGGGGGCCTTAAAACACTCTAAAAGGTAACTAGTAAATGTTTGACTAGGACAAATACTTGGATGGGAAGAAAAACAATGGTCTTTCAGTAAAGCAACCAGGTCTAAGATCTCTGCGTGGTCACAGGAAAGATTCTTCCACTGTGGCTTAAGAGTCTAGAATTCATAATGAACCCATCATTTCTTGTCCAAGCTAGTTTTGAGCTAAATTGTGTTAGCATTGTAACAGCTTCAACACAGCTGATGTTCAAACCAGGAGAAACTTGGTGGTTTTCACTAAAATTTTCTTCGTGAAGTGAAACTCGAATTTTCAACATGAGGCTGTGTAAGTAAAGGCACATTTACTGGGTCAATTTCACGAAGGACCAGGGTTCAGGCCATCTGGGACACATCATTACTTAAGATAAACTGAAGGACAAGCTCACAGAAATCCCAAGAAAGTCAGTTAAACCACCCATGCTTACTTATTATCAAACACTTCTACCTCCTTCCTCCTATTTTGTGTTTCATCTTTCTTTGTAGACTTGACTTCTCTCTGGTCTTCTCTCTGCTTTTTTATTTTCTTTTATCTAACACCTAACAAATGCACTATAAATATATGTTGCTACACGTAATTGCAGTCTTAGTTGTGTTTCTGTCACCTTGAACAGACCATTTTTTCTGTCTGGTCGTGCCATCTCTCTGTCTCTTTAGATTCGCTCATGGCAGTCAGTAATTTTCCTTCCTTCTAATTATTGGCTAGGTTAATAGTTTGACCACACCATTACATGTTTTGCTATGATAGATACCATACACTGTTTGTCTTTATTAACAGATTTTACAGACTATTGTAACATATGAATTTTATGATACATTATACAAAAGAAAGCAGCCTGTTGCAGAACCATTCTCCACAAATACATATTTGAAGGAACCACTAAAGAGTCCATTCCTTCAGAAAGCCTCTGAATTATGAGAAATCCTTATTAGGGACATTTTGAAAAAATGGCTCAAAAGGGATCTACCATGATAAAAGCTTCATTCTATTCCTGCTGCAGGCTACATTATCAGAATATTCTTTATAAATTTAAAAAGAGTTGTCTTGAAACTAGTTCTTCTTTCAGCATCCTTCTCACATCTTCCAATAAGCCTGTTAGTAAACTGATCATTTTTAAAGACAATTATTAGGAGGCTGGATGTGTATTTTTAGATACAGAAATAAACCATAATGTCATACATTTCCAGGACTTCCCCCATTTCTTTTCAGTCTTGCAGTTACTGCTTTGCACAGAATACCATCTTTCCCTAAACAGATCTTGTTAAGAGAAGATAATCCAAGGAAGGATATAAATGTCATGGAATATTGGCTTCATGTAAGTTAAAATATGCTGGATAAAATCTGAAGATCGACCTTTTTATTTTTGTTCTATGAGTGTCTGTATCCCATGCATCAGACCGTGATCTGATTGCAGTGAAAGCAAAAAGATTGTATGGAGTCAAAATTGCCAGTTAACAGCAATTGTTGCTCAAATTGTTTCTCCATTTCATTTCTGACTCACTGTTTTCCTGTTTCCTTGCAGTTTTCCACTTGTCCCACAAAGTCACTCGGGTGGTTCCAGAAAGTGCTCTGCTAATTGTCCTCGGTCTTTTCCTCGGTGGCATTGTATGGGCAGCAGATCATATTGCCTCCTTCTCCCTGACACCAACTGTATTCTTCTTCTATTTGCTGCCCCCCATTGTTTTGGATGCTGGATATTTTATGCCAAACAGATTGTTCTTTGGAAATCTTGGCTCCATCCTTTTGTATGCTGTCATTGGGACAGTCTGGAATGCTGCCACAACCGGTTTATCTCTCTATGGCGTCTATCTGACAGGAATAATGGGTAAGTTTGATCTATGACAGTGCAATTATGAATGCCACTGTATATGCTGTTAGATGTGTGATAAGTTACAACTTAACAACTCTTTCTGCAGAAAAATTCAATTTTAATGGGAGCAGTTTGTAATATCTTTATCAAATTTAAGAATAACCTGAAAAATCTTCCCTAAGGAAAGCACAAAATCTACTTGAATCCATGTCTCTTTATACTGTCCTGCTCTAAATGTGTGTGTACACTCTGAGGATAAAGCTCAGGATTCTTTCTGCTAATGGAAATTTGGACAAAAATACACACTGAAGGGCTGATTTCTTTCTGCTGTGATAGAAACCTTAAAAGTTACTGTGAAATGGAAGTGTCTTCCTGAAGTCAGCTTTAGTATTATGCATTATATTTAGTGTTATTTAAGTGTTATTCATGTATTTAATGTTATGAATGTAATTTACTATTTATTATTATTTTATAATAAGTATTATTTAATTTTAAGTGGCTACTGAGTGGGTATATATGCATGACCCATCTACACATCTCTTTTGCATCCTCTGAGTCTGGAAATTGTAACTGAAGATTTAGAAGTTTTACAGAATGAAGTAGCAGATGTCTTCCAAAAAAAAAAAAAAA